>VXBU01012189.1:499425-560633 GCA_013400315.1 Bombycilla garrulus
CCCCCCAAAAAAAAAAAAAAAATCACAGAAACAACCCCAAAAAAACCAAAAAACAACCAAACCAAACCAAAAAAACCTACCAAACAAGAAAACCCACCAGTCTATTATAGAGGGAAAGTAAAAGCTGTTGTGGAAATCTGGACAAAGGATAAATTGACAGCAAGCAATGCAAATTAAAAGCTTGAAAAATATAAGGAAAGAAAAAATAAAGGAAAAGTGTAGGAGTTTTATTCTTCAGAACAGCAAAGATGAATAAAAAGCAAAATTTAGAGTCTAGTAAACCCATAATAAATCCTGATGGCATTGGTTTGTTACTAGCTCGAAATGACAGATTTATTTATAATCATGCAGGAATTTCAATAAATGCCTGTATTCTGTAATTGGAAGAGAGCCTGGTTCCTTAATCCACATCCCAGCCTAATGAAATACTTTTCATTACCCCAGCAGCTGGAAAACCTGCTATCCATCATCCAGTAAAGTGAGATGTGTGCAAGAGTAACAAGGCAGAGCAATTTGGAACATAAGGATTTTAAAAGAGCAGGTTAAGACTAATTGGGGATCTTTAGGAAAAGAAAGGTGGAAGAATTCCCCAAATCTGGAGAGAGGAGCATGTGTAAGCACAGCAGCCTCACATCAGTCTTAGGCACAATATCCATCCAAAATGGGATCCAAAAATTCAGGGATTGTGGGTAATATTATGATTATAATTGAATAATAGCATGCTCATTAAAACAGAGGCATTAATAGCAGTCAACTTATGGAAAACAGATTTTGTCAAGCTAAATTAATACTTTCTAGGAGAATACAGAGCTGGTTGTTGGGGCCTGGGAATTTGTCATTGTTTGTACACATCATAAATAAGGCATTTTTCTCGGTGGCAGTGGATAAACAGAACAACTCAATAACGCAGATCCTGGAAATACGAGCAGGACATAGAGGGGAGAAAACGGAATTCAGATTTCCCGTGAGACTGGCCTTGTATCTCCTGGTCCCTTCCAGAAGGGTGTTGGGGAATGTCAGAAGGTGCATGAAAGAGAGCAAAGAACAATGCCAGGGTCTGAAAATCTCCAAGAGATGATGTGACAGCTCAGAGAAAATCATGTGATAGCTGCAGATCCAGAGAAGACAGATTTATGTCCCGTGAGATGGATGGATGGAGAACCACGGGATCACAGAATGGTTTGGGTTGGAAGGGACTTTAAAGATTTAGTTCCACCCCCTGTCAGGGCAGGGACACCTTCCACTATCCCAGATTGCTCCAAAGCCCATCCAGCCTGGCCTTGGACACCCCCAGGGATGGGACATTCAGACATTTAGCAGGGTCCAGACATTTAGAAAGCTCTGGATAAGCACCAGAGAAAAAAAAAAAAAAAAAGAAAAAATTAAAAAAAAAAAAATCTGTGTATTGTCTACACTTCTACAGTAAAATTAATTGAGTTTTTTATTATTTTATTTTTTTAAATATGACCAGTGCTCTAACCCAAACCAGAAATAATGCAGGGAGGCTTGGTGTCACATGTTGAGCAGGATCTGAGCAGATACTGGCAGCAGGATGTCTCTGTCCCCCGGGTCGTGGTGGCCCAGGGGTGCAGGAGGCTCGGGATCGTTGTGTGAGGAGCAGGTCAGAGCCTGCCCCGAGTCCAGACCTGCCAAGAACTTGTGTGTGACTCAGGGCAGGTCTCAGGAGCCAGCAGCACAGAGCTGTCCGGGCCATCTGGGATGCACCCAAGGCTGCTGAGCAGCTTGGCTCCATCTGGAGCTGCCGTGGGCTCGCTGCTGGCGTCGCTGCCGAGGTCCCCTCCCGTGAGGATGTTCACTGTGGAGATGGGACATCTTTGCCCCTGTCCCTTCAGTGAGGACAGATGGCCCTTTTGCTGTGCCTCCACATCCTGTCTCAGGCTCCTGGGAAGCCCAGGTTGTGCACAGGGCTGCCGAGCTGCTCCCCACCGACTGAATTCCTGCACTTGCTCTCTGCGTCTGGCACATCCCAGGAGACAGGACCGGACAAGACACGGAACTGCAGCTTTTGTGTCCCCACTGTCCCAGCACGTGAGGCAGAGCAGGAGATTCCCCTTTTCCCCAGCGTAGCCCCTTGTGCTCGCACAGAGATGGGGCTGCAGTTTGGGGCTGCAGAGATGGGGGGTTTCATTTTCCCTGATGAAACCACCCCACCTGTGGGATGAGGACCATGGAGACTTCCCCATCTATGGCCCCTTCCTCATCCTGCTGCTTTTCCCCAGCCCAAAAGGATGCCGGGAGAAAGCAAAAAAATCTGTCCCTTAGGTGTCTTCAGGTCCCTCTGACCATGAGGGAGGAACATCCCTGCTGTGCCCAGAGCCATGGGAGTGTGGGGAAGGGCTGAGGAGGGTCCTGGCCTTTGGAGAAGGAACAAGGGAGGGGTGGAGCTGTGAACTGGGGTTCCTGTGGCTGGGGGAGGTCTACACACATCCATATGGGGTGTGACAGACAGGGCTGTGGGGGCAGTGAGGTGTATTTTAGGTCTGTAGTGTTATATGGGATATGTGGGACAGGGCTGTAGGGATGGGGAGGTGTGTTCAGGTTGTGTAGGGACAGGGCTGTAGGGTTATTTATCCATGTGTCCCGCGCGTGGATAAACAGGGTGGGTGTCCCAGGGCTGTGGGGTTGTGCATGCACACGTTGGGTGGGAAGTTGTGCATAGGAAAAATAGGGCAGAGCTGTAGGGTTAAGGGTGTGCATATGGAACAAGTGGGGCAGGGCTGTGGGCTTAAGGAAATGTACAGGGGATATGGGGGATTTGTGGGACTGGGCACAGGGCTAAGGAATGTATATGGGATACGTGGGAAAGGGCTGCAGGGTTGAGAAGGTGTATGGGGGGTTTGTGGGGCAGGCTTGTAGGGTTAAGGTGTACGTGGGATAATAGGACAGGGTTATAGGGGCAAAAGGGTGTATATGGGATATGTGGGACAGGGTTATAGGGGCAAAAGGGTGTATATGGGATATGTGGGACAGGGTTATAGGGGCAAAAGGGTGTATATGGGACATGTGGGACGGGACTATAGAGTTAGCGAGATGTGTATGGGATATGTGGGAAAGAGCTGTAGGGTCAAGAAGGTGTATATGGGATATGTGGGGTGGGGATATAGGGTCAGGAAAGTGTATATGGGATATGTGGGGCAGGACTATTGGGTTATGCACCCATGGGGTGGCTGTGGGGGATGAGGCTGTGCAGTTATGGGATAGGTGGGCTATAGCGTTAGGAAGGTGTATATGGGATATATGGGAAAGAGCTGTAGGGTGAGTGAGATGTGTATGGGATATATGGGAAAGAGCTATAGGGCTAAGGGGGTGTATGTGGATAAGCGGGCAGGGCTATAGGGTTACGGGGGTGTATATGGGATATATGGGAAAGAGCTATAGGGCTAAGGGGGTGTATGTGGATAAGCGGGCAGGGCTATAGGGTTACGGGGGTGTATATGGGATAAGTGGGGCAGGGCTATATAGATTTAGGGAGATGTGTATGGGATATGCGAGAAAGGTGTATAAGGGATAAGTGGGGCAGCCCCATAGGTTTAGGGAGATGTGTACGGCGATGGTGACTCCGGGCAGCCCGGGGCTGCGGGGGCCGCTCGCGGGTGTGGGAGGTGATGGAGGGGTCACAGCGGGGCGGGGAACCCGGGCACGGAGCAGCAGCAGCACAGGACGGAGACGCAGCTCCGGCAGGGGCTGGGGGCGGCGGGGGGCGCGGNCGCGCCCCCCCCCCCCCCCCCGCCCTGACGGCCCCTCTCCCTCTCTCCCCGCTCCGCCGCCCCGTCCCTCCCTCCCTGCTCTCCTCCCTCCAGCAGAGCCTCCGCCTCCGCCTCTCCGCCCGGCGCCTGGTCCTGGCGCGGCTGCCGAACGGTCCCGCTCGACGCCTCCCGGACCAAGTGCCTGTGTGACCGGCTCTCCGCCTTCGCCATCTTAGCCCAGCTCAGCCCCGACATGGTGAGTCCCGCCGGCGGCACCGCGGAGGGAGGAGCGGAGGGGCCGGGGAGGCGTGGGGACACGCGGGGGACGGGGCGGCAATAAAGCGAGAGGGCAGGGGACGCGCCCGGGGTGCAGCGCAGCATCCCCGGGTACCGCGGAGGCGCGGCGGGGACAGCCCCGAGCGCCGCCGCCGCCGCCGCAGTCCGGTACTACCGGGACCGTGGCGACACGGCGTGAGGCTTTGCATAACCCTCCCCGCTTCCTTCCCCGCCGTCCTTCCTCTCCCCTTCCCCCCGACCCCGGCCGCGGCTTTGGGGACGCACACGCGGGGACAGCGGGGCTGCCGCCGCGCCGCTCCCCTGGTCCTCCCCATCCATCCTCCCGTCCCTGCGCCGTGCCTCGGGACGTGAATCCCGCTAAACGCGGGGATCCACCGTCCCCCGCAGGCGTGCCCGCTCCCGTGGGCTCCCCACGCACGGCATCTTCGCACGTGGCTCATTCTGGGGGGGCGGAATCGCCCCGCTCCGCCTCCCTCCCCGCGCGTCTCCATCCCCGCCTCGGCGTCCTTCCCGCTACCCCACGCAGTTTTGGGGGGTGTGTGTTTGTGGGGGGGGTTCCCGCTCTGGAATCGGGGAGCGTGGGAGGGGAGGAGTTGCGAAGTTTTGGCCGCTTGTCGGGGACACGAAGTCGGTGCCGCGTCTCGGACGGAGCCTCCGGAAAAAAAAGTGCGAGATTCCTAGAAATTATCGCTGGGCGGCTGCACCCTGAGTCAGAGCGCGGGGAGGGTGCCAGGGCACTAAAGACGGCGCTGGGGTGGTCAATAGACGCTTCACAGGCTCCTCTCTTCCACCTTGTGCTTTTGAATTTGTTTTTCTTTCTTTCGTTCTTTCTTTTTTTCTTTTTTTTTTTAAGTAGTTCATCCCTTTTTGGACAGTTCCCAGGTTCACAGAGCAAAGCCACCCCCTCCTCCAACCAAAGCTTCTCCATCTGCCTGGGCACTGGGAGTTACTGGGCCCTTGCAATTATTTACTAATTATGGCTTGCTTGTTAAATGCTGGCTTAATTCGGCAAAAGGGGAGGGGAGAGGAAGAAAGGAAGGGTGAGAGTGGTAAAGGGAGAGGGGGGATCACATTTTCCAAGATGAAGGTTTGGTTTATTATTAGAAACACTAATGTATTTGGTCCACTAGTTACCATGGAAACAACATCTGCACTGAAGTGGTTTTAAAGACACAGTGTTGGTTGTGTTCGCCTGGGCCCCGAGCAGGCCCAGCCACCCCAGGGCTGGGAAATGGGCTGTGGGGTGTTGGACAGAGCAGCTTTTGGGGTTCCCTGGATCGAGGCACCGACTCTGTGGTCTCAGGTCCAGAGATTCTGGTTGAAGGATGCTCAGAGGTAGGACTGGGAGTGTGTTCCCGCTTGGAAGGGCTCTGGAAGCAGCTGGTTGCATCAACCCTGGCATCCCCGCACCATCTTCTTCCATGGGCTGTTGTTTCCTTGTCCTGCCGTCTCAAACCGAGCGGGCAGGGAAGCAGCTGCTGCGCTGGTGCTCCCCAGGAGCGTTTCCAGCCTTCTTGAGGTGGACAAGGTGCTCTCAGGTGAGCCAGGTGGGATTCATCACCTGGCCTGGGAGCTTGCAGATCTGTGTCCCCCAGCAGCAGGGCCTCTCCCTTCACCCCAGGCTCCAGCAGCTTCAGGGTCTGGCTCCAGAGGTTCGATGGGTGAGCCTTGCCCTGCGTGGGAAGGACTCCGAGATATCCCGACAAAGTTTTGGGAGGTTGTATGGCTAGGGAAGATAAATTGGGATTTCGGCTGCTGGGAGGCTTCTGAGGCAAAGGCTGGGATGGAGCGAGCCCGGATGTGCAGCTGAGCTGCTGGTGGAGGTGCTCTGCTGATCCATCTTCTGGAAGTGGGCAGAGGGTCAGGCAGTGTGGGAAAGCAGAGGGAATCTCTGCCTCGGCTAAAGCAGAAGTTTCTCTTATGTAGATTTTATGTTAATACTTCTTTGGTATTATTTAATTAAGCAGCCTGGGGAAAAATGGTTAATTTGACTTGGCCAGAGGCTGCTGCTCGCTCAGCTCCAGGTGTTGGGGATAGCACAGGGTGGGTGTCAGCCCTTTATCATCCCTGAAAGTATTTTTGCATTTAAGAGTGGGCTTGGCTGCAGGAGGATACAGCTTCCTTCCCCCAGGCATGTGTTATTATATCTGCAACTAAACTCGCAGCTGCTCCTTTGGGGTTTGGGCCTAAAATTGCTTCTTTTGCCCTCTTTGCAACTCCTCTGGCTGCTGGTTGGGTTGTGTTTTCCCAACTCATTTTTCCCCAGCCTCAAGTCCACTCATGAGCGTCAGGACGAGGGGCAGAACTGGTGTTGGGCTCTCTGCTGAGTCCCCAGCTCAGCCATCCCAAGGGTTTGGTGATGATGGGGAGAGCAGCACCCAGGCTGAAGCAGCTGGGACCCATCCCCTGTCTGTGCCTGCCCCGTGAGCTTTGCATGGCTGCGCTCATCCAGCTCCTCATTCCCTCGCTTTCCTCCCCAAATCTCATTCTGAACAAGCCCACGTTGCCTCCCGTCCCCAGAGGTGGCATCTCGTCATCGTTGGTGTCTGCGGTGGTGACATTTATGGTGCAGTTTTTCATGTGCCTTTGGAGCTCTCAGGACAAGAAGCTCCGTCCGCCTGTGTCATTAATATTATTTATTGCTATAAATCTCCCTTCTGGAGCCTTTGGCCCTGGCAGCTTGAAATATTTGTAACCCTGGTATGGGCACAGCTCCTTTGCAGTGAAAAAAGACTCTAAAGGCTTTTGGGATGACTGTTGCTGCTGATTCGGACTGGCCAAGGACAGTTTGCCTGGACTGGGACCTGAGAATTGCCCATGGCGTGGGGAAAGGAAGCAGTTTTCCTTGATTTCAGTGAGGCTGGAGGCTGAAAGTGCTGTGTTTGAATCGGTTTGGGAGGCAGACATCCCTAATCCCTGATGGAGCTGTTCGGATCCAGCTCGAAAGCCAGAGTTCAGATTTGTGTTTGATTTCCCCTGCTACTTTCACTCGACAGAGGCAGCCTCATGCCCTGCTTTAGCTCTGCTGCTGTTTGGCCATCGTGAAAGATTAAAACCTCCTAAATTAAGGAGCACGGACAAGCATTTTGGGATTGTTTTTTTAGTTTAGCTTTATGCCCTGTCTGTCTTGGAAGGGCAACGCCTGTGGTGCTACACCTGCACAGCAGCAGCGCTAAAAGAGAATGAGGGCAAAAGGAAACCACAGAGCTGCATGTGAGGCTTGTGGTGGTGGTTCTTTTCAATATATTTTGGCAATTTTTGGAGGTGGGAAGGAAGCAGCAGGAGCCTGAGGATGAGCAGCGAAACCTTTCACTCTTTGGTGGTCTCATCTGAATTCGTCTTGTGTTGTCTTTGCTGCCTTCCACTTTGTGCTTGGCCTTTGTAAAGTCAATCAAGCTTTAAAGCTTGGTTAAGGACAGCTCGGATGGGGTTTTGGGAAAGCTGGTCAGCTGGAAGGTGTCTCTGTCCATGGCAGAGGGTTGGAATTGGATGGTTTTTAAGGTCCCTTCCAACCCAAACTGATGGTTCTGTGATTTGTGCAGCCCTTAGGGCTGGAGTAAAATTCTACAAATGCGTCTCTGTTGTCTCTCCCCCTCCCTACTGCAGAAAGTGATCAGAGAGAGGCACCTCAGCTCTCCTCTCATTTCTAGGCTTGATGAAGATTTAGAGTTTGTGGCAAGAATTCTAGGGGTGCTGAGTTTGTTGCGTCTACACTGAATTTTTGGGACACCTCAGCTCCGTGTCGGTGTTTTCTGGCAGGCCAAACCAGCAGCTGTGGAGTTCTGGGGGTTTATTGTAGCAGAGCTGGCTGGGCAGTGCTGAGCTGACCTGTGAGACGAGAGGAAACAGCCTCAGGTTGTGCCAGTGGGGGTTTAGATTGGATATTAGGAAAGAGATTAGATTGGATATTCTTCATGGAAAGAGGGGATGTCAAGCATGTGGAGTCGCCTTCCCTGGAAACGTTCACGAAATACGTGGCTGTGGCACTTGGGTGCTGGGTTTGTGGTTGCACTTGATGATCTCAGAGACATTTTCCAACCTTCATGATTCCTGGATTTATATCCCAGGATGTTTCAAGAGGCTTTGTTCAGTGCTGTCTCCAGTTTGCAAGGATGGGAAGCACCTTTCCTGGAGTGCTTCCTACCCGTGGGGATAAAGCTCCTCTCTCAACTCACAACATTTCTTTTTTTGTCCCTCAAAACCTCCTGTTTTGGGATGGAAGGGACCTTCAAAGATCTTGTTGTGTCCTGAGGATCTTCCCCCTGAAAAGATTGTCCTGTGCTACCGTAGCTCTCTGTACTTCATGGACAGTGCACACACACAAGGTGGGTTATTTTAAGCTCCTGAAATTCTGTAGGGCCTCTCTTGCACAGGGAGGAGATCCAGGTTTCCCAGCAGCAGGAAAAAGATTAACACCAAAAAAAAAAGTTTATGTTACGAATCAAATATTTTGTAAGGGTGTAGCAATTCTGACAACATTTTGACGGAAAATTATAACAGTTTCATTTAGATAAGACTGGAGAACTTCATTTGGAGGTGAACATTTTAACATTTATATTCTTCCATCATTTATCACGTGAAATTTTGAGCCTGGATAAGAGCAAAGCCTTTTGCATACCTTGAGAAGTGACAGTTCTCATGTTCACAACAGTTTCCAGGCTTAGTTAATATTGATGCTGCTTTTTCTGCAACATTAACTCTTTGATTCAAAAGTTGGACTTTCCAGAGGAAGGGAAGTTTTTGGTTTTGCCAGGCCTGAAGTCTTTGAGACATCAAACTCTGGCCAGGTTGTACAGCGGTTTAGGAAAGAGTTTGGTGTGTCTGGGTGTGTTGTTGAGGCTGCAGCCAGAGCTTTTCTGTGCCTGCCAGTGAAATCGTGACCTTGAGCTGAACGCTGCCTTGCTTTCTCTCCCCTTTCTCCAGCTGCAGCACCCTTGCAGGTGACATCCCGGGCTCTGTGCATCCACATTTGCACAGCGCCCCGAGCCTGAAGGGTGCTCCAGGAAGCACCAAGTGCTGTCATTTCCCTGACAGAGCACTGGGAGCCTCCTCCTGCCCTCTCGCCAGGAGCTGTGCCAGGGTGAACATTGCTGAGCCACCAACATTTGGGCTTTTGAGGTCCAGATCCTCCGCGAGCTCCCGCGCTCGTGCTGCTGGCACCTCTTCCTGCAATCACCCCGTCCTCTCCAGGATGCTGCTGTGTGCAGAGTGTCTCTTAGGAGCTGATTATGCCTCTTGAGCTGCAAATGTTGCCCAAGATTTCCTGGGGGCTTGTGCTGTTGCCACTGAACCCCCCCGGGTGCGGAGATGCCAAGGTGGGAGTGGCGAGGGGCCGCTCCAGCTGGACTCCCGCTCATCCCAGGAGAGCTCCGTGCTGGGACTGGGGAAGGATGTGGTCTGAGTGCTGCTGGGGATTTCTGGGCTTTGCCCAACTCGTGCACCACAGCAGGAGCAGCTGCTGTGTGTTCTCCAGGGTGCTTTTCCCCGAGGTCCGTGGCAGCCTGCAGGAGCAAGCTGGTGATTCTGTAAATCACGGGCTGCTC
Source organism: Bombycilla garrulus (assembly GCA_013400315.1). NCBI lineage: Eukaryota > Metazoa > Chordata > Aves > Passeriformes > Bombycillidae > Bombycilla > Bombycilla garrulus. The sequence goes on from VXBU01012189.1 coordinate 508,973, forward strand.
TTTGCTGTGCTCAGCAGGGAGGCTCTTTTCACTAAATCCAGTTTAGCCCTCCTGAGTTTCAGCAGGCGTGGACAGACTGGAGGAGACAGGGTAGGAACCAGCTGGGCAGGCAGTTTTCTCCTCCTACTCTCTCTCATAATGTGATTAAGAAGGAGACAGGATGTGTGATGCTCTTAGGGGGCCAAACGGGCCAGCCCACAGACTAACTCCCTCTTGAAAAAAGTCCATTATTTTTCTAAAGCACACTCTTAACAGAAAGCACTGGATTGTGTCCCTACATTTTTGCTTTGCTGGGTTGGAAATCACCTGGTTTTAAAGGGTTGTTCTGTCACCAATGTGGAGTCTGACAGTTTGTGCTGCAGAATAAATTCGGGCTAAATCCCATTTGAGTTTGGAGAGGACCCAGAGTTGATGTACAGGTGATTTATGTCGGGTTTTAAGAGGAAGGGGATCACTGACAGAGGTTGTGCTGTGCTCCAGGTGCCAGAGGCAGCCTGGGCTTGTTATTCTGCTGGGAGAATTGACTGGAGATTGCCACTGCTGTGCGCCGTCCACAGATACCTAATAAAAGATCCCATTAGCAAATAAGTGATTGATATTGGAACATACACAGGCAAGGCATGAGAGACGAGTGGGATAGGAATTCCCTCTCAGCGCTGTGCCGTGCTTCTAGCAGAGACAACACTTGAATATATTAAAAGAAGACAGGTAGCACAGGAGGTAATAATAGGAGGATTTGGCTCAGCATAATAAGCAGTCATCCAGCATCCCACCTCCTCGGCGGCTGTCTGCGGATTTCGCTGTCTGTCGATCCGCTGGGAACTCGGGAGATATTCCCAGCTGACAGCTTTCCTCCCCGAGTTCCTGCTCGGCACCGGTGGATTCGCCCAGGTCTTTAACTCCTGACAAAACTCCAGCTGGTGGGACTGCAGCAGCGTGGGGCTGCGGCTCGGCCCCCGCCAGCCGGAGCCGGCGAGCTCGGCGCAGCCCTGGCAGGGACTCTCCTGCAGGCGAATGCTGCATCACCCTCCCGTATCTCTCCGTCTGAAGGGGACGTGGGAGAGGAGCAGGATCAAGTGGCTGGGAGCTTAAAGCCGTTGTGGGATTCAGTGCTGGAGCGTGAGTAATGCCGAGCCAGATTCACCCTTCGGTGGAACGGCCAGAGCGGCACTGGCATTAACCGAGTGACCCCAGCAGCAGAGCAGGGCTGGGCTTGGTCCCTGTCCTCAGCTCGGATTAAAGCCTGGGAGAACGCCTGGGATCCTGCGTGTCCAGGCATTCCTGAGGGGTTTGGTGCTTATTCTGAGCTGCAGTGCTTAATGGCTTGTTGCCATGAAGGCAGCTTAGCGAGTGTGACAGCTGCCCTGTTACCCTGCCACAGCCTACTGCTCTGCTAAAGGAGGTGTGGGTTTAAGCCAGGACACCAGGGTCTTCCCGATTCCCACCTTCCCCTTTCCTGAGAGCTCGGAAAGCAGTGCTCAGCCTCGCTTGGGAGCAGATTTGAGGGCCAGAAATGTGAACCAAGTGCGTGAGTGTTACCTGCCTGGGATTACACTGCTCTGAGTCCAGGCAGGATGACTGGCACGGCCCGGAGTGTGGGAGGGCGTGTGGGAGAGGATGATGTGTCAGAGATGTTTGGTGTGGTGCCTCCACACTGATGGATGAGTTCTGTGAGACATTTTGGCTCTTTCCTCAAAGAAAAAAGGATGAGGGGAAAGAGGATGATAATCTTCAAACGGGTTGAAGGTGGCTGTGGAAAGGGAATAATCTGCTTTCTGCGTCTGCTGGGGATTGGGCTCAAATTGCAGAGCGAGAGGTTTAATTCAGGCACGAGGGAAAACCTTCTGACTGCAGGGATAGTCAAGAGCCCAGATTCCATCAGCAAAGGTTTTCTTGAAGATGCTGGGGGTGGTTTGGATGGTTTTGCATCAGGCTGAGGCTGAGCTGAGCTTGTCAGGTCTTTTCCACTCTCTTACCTGGAATTCTGTGATGTAGATTCCCTTGGTGTCTGTGCCTTGCCGTGTATAAGGAGGGGAGCGTGGCAGAGGGGCAGCACATTGGTGAGAGGCGAAGGAATGGGCTGGAGGCAGGTGGGGAAGCCAGAAATCACCGAGTCTGTCCACAACTTCCCACTGCCACCTGTAGCTGTCGATCCGCTGTCATCTCATATTTACAACCTACAGTTTGTACCGCTGAGCCACCTGGGAGGCTTCAGCCGTGAGAGCGCCGCTTCAGCCTGCTCAGCGCTGAGCCACGGAGCCAGCCTGACCCAGCAGAGTGGGAAATTCAGCTGAATCTTCCATCTGGAGCCCCAGGACGCCGGGACGGGGGCGGGCGTGGGGGCCCGCGTAAACGGCACAAGGTTTATTAGTCACGGTGAGCCGCGGAAAGTCGCAGCACATCTGCCAGGCTTGGGCTGCGGGCATTGCACCAGGCAGGGCTTCACAGGAGAGGTTTCAGGCTCTGGGCGGCTTTCAGGGAGGTTCTTGGGGAGCTTCTCCCGAGGCAGGAGGACGGCGTGGGAGCATCACAAAGGGGCTTGTTTGAAAATGGCAACGAGTGGGTGCTGGAGGCTGGGCTTCATGGGCTCGTGGGGTGCGAGTCAGAATTAGTGCCAAATGAGATTATCTTCCTTTTCAAAGTGCTTCAGGGACTGAGCACGGTGCGTTCAAAGAGTCAGGCGAATTGTTGAGTGTTGCTTGTCTTTCTTCTATTATTCTGCACCCGTCTCCGTTGTACTCTGGCCTGGAAAAGCAATTCTTTAGGTAAATTTGACAATTTGCTTCACCTCTGAGCCCTTTATGCCATGCACAAAGGCTGAGGTCGCCCTTAAATTGCCATGCAGTAGGAAATGGGTAAGTCATCATTATGATGTTCATTTAAGCCCAAATTGAAGCAGTTTGTGAAAGGTCTGTGCCCTTCATACTTCTGCTATCAGGTAATAGCTGGGTGGATAAACCTGCTGGCAAGATTTTGGTTATCTTTGAGCAAAAATGGGCAATATGTGTGGAAAAGTAATGTCAGAGTTGTAATTGGGAGTATCTGAGCTCGAAATGTCCCTCTAAATGCGAGGAATGTCTAATCAAGAAACTGATACCATGCTGGGTGTGATAACAGCCAGCCAAAACTCAACCTGCAGCTCCATTGCTCGCTGCCTACCTGCCCTGCTCACCACAAGAATATACAGAATATATCCAATAAATCCGTGAAAGCAAAATGACTCCGCTCTTTTCCCACAAGTGAGACAACGCTTTCATTTTCCGTGACGAATGGTTCTTTTTCCTCTTTTTAAACATGGCAATCATGCCAGCATCTCCCCAGGTGGGGAATATCCGACTGCTGGGGCCACTTTCGATTTTGTTTATATCAGCTCAGTACAGCCGTAAATCCAGGGGCTGTTACAGCCTCGCTTTCCAATCACTCAGCTGTGAATGAGTTGGGGGCTGGGGTTGGAAGCTGATTCCTGAAGGTGTGCGTGGAGATCTCTGCTCCACGTAGAGAGAATTTGCACCAGGGATTCCCCAGTGACCATCTGGGGATGGAAACACGCTGGATCCTCAGATTGCAATGGGAATAAAGCTGTCATTATCCTCATAACAGCAGAATAACCCAAATGGCTGAAATCCCTTCATCTTCTTTTCTTAGCCAAGAAGCCCCTGAAAGCCTTTGAGGACTGGCAGTGAGCTGGGGATGTTTTACTCTTGAGTTTGTTGGTTCAGCCTTAGTTTGGTTCAGGAGCTGTTGTCAGGGCAGGCATCTTCAGTGACTGAACAGTGAGAGATGGGAGCATCTGCAAGAAATAATTAAAGTTTGTTCAGCCTGGAGAGGAGGAGGCTGAGGGGAGACCTCCTCGGGGTCTGCAGCTTCCTCATGAGGGGAAGCACAGGGGCAGCACCAATTTCTGTGACAGTGACAGGACCTGAGGGAATGGCTGGATAGGCTGGATATCAGGAAAAGGTTCTTCATCCAGGGGGTCGTTGGGCACTGGAACGACTCCCCAGGGAATGGTCACGGCCCCGAGACTGACAGAGCTCAAGGAGCGTTTGGAAAACGCTCTCAGGAACAGGGTGGGATTGTTGGGGTGTCCTGTGCAGGGCCAGGAGTTGGACTTGAATGATCCTTGTGGGTGCCTTCCAACTCAGGATATTCTGTGATTCTCTGAATTCTGTGATTCTCTGAAAGAGTCTTGGATAAAGGCATTTAAAAGATGTTTCAGGCACAGCTTGTGAAGTCTTTGCATGAATGTTCATTCCTTGTGCTTTGGAGGAAGGTTTTTGTTAAGGACTGCTCTTCACAGGCAAGGGGAGAGGGAAAGTGGACGTTTGCTGTGTGTGATGAACATTTGCTGTGTGTGATGGAGATTTGCTGTGTGTGATGGAGATTTGCTGTGTGTGATGGACATTTTCTGTGTGTGATGGAGATTTGCTGTGTGTGATGAACATTTTCTGTGTGTGATGGACATTTGCTGTGTGTGATGGACATTTGCTGTGTGTGATGGACATTTGCTGTGTGTGATGGACATTTGCTGTGTGTGATGAACATTTGCTGTGTGTGATGGACATTTGCTGTGTGTGATGGACATTTGCTGTGTGCGATGGTCGGCAGATGGGTGATCTGAGCATCTTGGGCAGGAGCCATCCTGCAGACACCGAGAGCTCAGGTGTTGCCCCACGCCTCGGGCGGGTCTCTCCGAAGGGCAGGATGCACAGGAATGGGGAAGGAGCGTTTTGCCTGTGCTGTGGGGAGAGCTGCTGCTCTGGCAGCGCTCTCCAGCACGCCACGGAGAGTGTAAAACAAACAGCGGGCTGGTTTGGAGTAATTTGGTGAAATGCTGTCGCCTGGCATGGAACCAAAATACTGCTTAAATCAGGATAAACACAGTCTGGATTCTACTCTCATTTTCCATTCCCGGTCTGCTACGGACTTATTTTATTTTAGCTGTTTGTAAATCTTATCACATTTCCCTGCAAGGTGCTCAGCTGGGAAGCTACAAGGGATGAGGGCAACAAGCTTCCAAGTCAGTTATGGAATTTGAGCTGGTTGTTCTCTGTGTAGCACAAGGAAAGGGCAATTCCAAGCAGGAAGGCGCAGGAAAGAAGGCTCATTTTTAAAGTAGTTACAGAGCATATGTCCCTGTGGTAAAATAATGCCAGTAATGGTAATAGTGGTAGTAGTAACAATGATTATCATGATAATGATAATAATTGTAAGTTTCATGGCAGAGGCAGCTCCAGAACAGGAGCAGCTCTAGCAGCTCCTGTAATTGTCCCTAATATTTAGTTTTTATAATTTAGTTATTATAATATTTAGTTGGTTTAAGACTGGGTGTCTTAGCTTGTGGCAACCAGCAATGTTCAGGACATGGCACGGTCCATGAATCAAAATAATTCAGGTTAGAAAAGACTTCCAGGATCATCAAGCACAACCTTCAGCTGAATCCCACCACACCCCCTAAACATAGCTCAGAGTGCCACATCTCCTTTTTTTTGAACATTTCCAGGGATGATGACTCCATCACTTCCCTGGGGAGCCTGTCCCAATGCTTAATCACCCTCTCAATGAAGAATTTTTTCTAATATCCGAATTGAACCTCTCCTGGTGCATTTTGAGACCATTTCCCCTTGTCTTATCATTATCTGCCTGGGAGAAGCAGCCGACCCTCACCTCAGCACAACCTCATTTCAAGGAGTTTTAGAGAATTGATGTTGCACTGAGCAGTATGGACAAGTCCCCTCTGCTTTGAATATTTGTATGAATACCTGCATTGTACCACTTCATCTCAGGGCAGCCGAGTGGATCCTGGAGCATTTGATTTTCCAGGGCTGACACGGGGAGATTGAGGTTCGCTGTTTCCTGCAGTGCCTGTGTCAGTGCTGCCGCACAACGTGATTAAAGTTCACTTCTGCCCCTGTTTTCTCACAAGCAAAGAGCTCCTGCCTGTGGAGGAATTGGCCATTTTGATTATTGCCAGCTTCACTGCAGAAAATGGTTTTATTTTCTCTTCTCTGTGCTTTAAAGTGAAAGGCTGGTACAGAACAGTTTTTCCATATGCATGAAAAGCGAAGATTTAAAAACCAGATGTGCCATCTGACCAGCTCAGAAACAGTTAAGCCAAAAGCTCTCTCCTGTCTCTCCTGTCTCTCTTCCATCCTTCTGGAAGGTCTTGCAGAGCAGAGAATAAGGTGCTGGTGCTTGATTGTTGTGACACAGCCCCAGGAATCCCCCCGAGGCATTTGCACACAGCAGGAATCCAAGCTGAACTAAGCTTTGGAAGAGAGATGGAACAGGCAGCATTACTCCCTTCCATGTCCAGGGGATCAAAATAGGCCCCCGAGAAGATAAAGCCAGTGTTTGCCACCTAAATCAGATCAGCTGAGAGGCCTTTGAAAAGATTGGCTTAAGGGGTGGAGCTGTGTGTCCACGGCTGACCTGTGGGTGAGCTGGGAGCAGACCCTGCTCTGCTCCTTGGGGTCCCCTGGCTCCTCACGCTGAGGGTGCAGAGTGACCCCAATGCACCCCCAGGTGCCCAGATTGGGAAGGGATTTGGAGTTCTTTTTGTGGGAGACATCCCACAAAAGGTGAAAAAGCCAGAACTTTTCTTTCCCAATTTGGAAGTGCTCTGAACCAGGACAGCTCACAGGACCCCCTGGACTTCACTTCAAACTTGAGGCTACCTGGTTGGGTGAGTGACAGAGCTGGACAGATACTACTAAAAGCACTGTACAAAGGAACCTCAGTGGCATTTTGGGGGTGTTTTCGCAGAAACAAGGACCTCCTTGCCTCTGGCATGGCTTTTTCTCTATAGAGAGTTTGTTATTTTCACAGTTAATAAACCTTTTTGTTTCCAACACCACCCGAGGTGCCCATCCCGCTCATTTTATGCCATTGGGATTTGCAGGATAAAAATCCAAACGGTGACAGAACCTCTGAACCTCATAACACCTGGCAAGAGGAGAATTCTGTCACCCCAGGCTCTTCATCAAAGCTCCATAAAACCAGGATTTCAGTGGCTTGGCCGAGTGAGGTGCAGTTGGAAAGGGACAAACCAAATGAGTAAAGCTCTGAGTGTTTTAAGGAATGACGGTGAAAATTTTTGAGAACAGCTGGCTGGTCAAGAGGAGAGTGGTCCTCAGCATTGAAATGGGCCTGATCCATCCACCCTTGACCTCAGGACTGGGCACTGAGGCCCTGGGAGAGCAGCCTGGGAGCTCCAGCGTGGCGCTGAGCTGGCCGTGCTGTTGCTGACTGGCAGGTACAGAAAGCCCACTGGTATCTCTTGTGATTCCCTGCCAGCCTGGAGGAAATTATCCTGACAGTTCCCATTAAGGAGAGGCTGGGGGACCCCTCCTCTGCCCTGAAAGCTTCATCAAAGCTGTTTACTAAAAGCAGATTGTCACGTCGTGTCTTGCGAGCGGACTCAATACCCACTGAAGAGATAGTGATTGTTAATAAATAGTAGCGTGTTAAGACGTCTCTCTGGGTGATTTTTGTGGGCTGTAATTGCACAGAATTGCCTGTTAGACCGGACAAATAACATAAAAGGAGCCCTGAGCTCCACAAATGTGCTCCTGATAATGGGTGACTATTAGCTTTGACGTGGGAAGTGTGTGGTTTTGATACGAGGGAAGCAAAGCGGGGTGGAAATTCTCTGGACCTGGCTCGCGGTAGCAGAGGCTGAGTGGGGAAGGTGTCACATCTTCCAGAAAGAAGGTGTGAAAAGATGATTTATTAATGATGCCTCTAAGTGATTTTCATGCAGGGACTCAAAGCCCTTCTCAGAGGTTAAATGATGGGAAAGAGAAGGCTCTGCGGAGACCTTATTTTGATTTTTCAATATGTGAAGTGTTATAAGAAAGGTGGAGAAAGACTTTTTTACAGGTTTAATTCAGGATAGAGTTAATTTTAGTAGCCAGCATGGGACTGTGTTTTGGGTTGTTGGGCACTGCCATTGCTGCCACAGAGTGAGAGGATGAGGAGGAATGTCTTGAACCGAAAGAGGATGGAATTATATTAAATATTGAGAAGAAACTTTTTCCTGTGAGCGTGGTGAGGCCTTGGCACAGGTTTCCCAGAGAAGCTGTGGCTGTTCCATCCCTGGAATTGTCCAAGCCCAGGTTGGATGGGGCTTGGAACAACCTGGGACAGTGGAAGGTGTCCCTGCCATGGCAGGGGGTTGGAATTAATTTATTTCAAAGGTCCCTTCCAACTCAAACTATTGTGATTCTATGGGAAAAAAAAAGAAAAACAAGAATGTTTTGGTCCTTTCTCACTTCTTGTCTGCTTTGAGTTGAGTGAACCCTGTAGACTTCTGACAAGGCGGACCCACAAAAAATTTGCTTTCACCCCGACTCAATCCTGCTAACTAACTAACCTTGGTATCGACCAGGAAGAGTCTCTGTCCTGCTCTCCCTCGCTCCCTGTCTTGCAATCACTGCAAGAAATCGCTGGTCCAGGGAGGGAAAACTGAGCCTTCCCTTGAGCAGACCCAGGCTACCTGCAAATTCCCATCCCGACAAAGTATAAATTAGATATCCACAGGACCTGAGCCTGGATGAGAAATCCCGAATCTCACAGAGCAGGGGATTAAAAAAATCCGTGTTTTTTTGGCAGCTGACAAGAGCACATTCACCTCTTGGTCACTCACCCCTCCTGAGCTGATTTCTCCAGCACTGACACCCTTTTGTTCTAAAAGCTGTTTGCTTCTGTAAGCCCTGCTAAAAGCACTATTTTCCAGCAATTTTAACAACTCTCTCCCTGCTTTGACAAGAGTTGTCCAAGCAGCAGTGAAATCCATTCATATGTGGAAATGATTTTCTAACTCGAGAGAAATGAGTTATGAAGTAGGTATGTATTTATTTAGCGCTGAGGCACACAAGGATAATTTTTCTAAAAGTATGCACATTGAAATTTTAAATTATTGCTCTATTTATCCCCTAAAAGTCTGTATTCCCCAATATACTTAATATACATTTATTTCTTAGCTTTGTTTAGTCTCACTTATTCTTGCTTTATATTTATATGAGTTAAGGTTATTTTTTATGTTTGTGTACTCCTAATTTGGGGGTTGTTGGGCATTTTTGATGAAGGTTTCTAAGCTTTTTATTGCACTTGAACTTTTTAACTTTGTCTTTGAGCATGTGTTTTAGCTTTTTGGGCACAGTCTAGGCCTTGAGATTAATTTTGCTGGTTCAGGTCTTGGTTTTATTGCTTATCATTGGTAGCTTTGTATTACTCATCTTGTTTGCAAGTTTTGTCTCTGTTTATCACAAACTTTAGTTTTCGTTTTGCAAGTACTGTAAATGTCAGGAATTCTTTATTGTCTGAACTATTTCGTATTCCTTAATTTTCTGTGTTATCCATACAGTGCGGCTTAAAAAAAAGAAAAATCTTCACAGGAGTCATAAACTTTTGGGCCAGTGGCAGAACAAAACCATTCCTGTGCAATTCTTGGAGTAAATCCCACCCAGCCGGTCCAGTTCTGTGTCGGGAGAGTGGAATGAGCCTGGTTGTTTTTTGAGCCCGTGACCGGTGAGGGGAGGGAGAGGGACTTGCTTGGTCTTGCAGAGATGTAAAGGGCACTCTGGTCACAGCCTGTGGGACAGTTACAAAAATTATAAAACCAAATTCCTCTCGCTCGTGCCTGGTGGTTTAACAAGGGGGAAAGATAAAAACTGCAGCTCGGGAGGTGCGTGGAATAATTTAGTTTGGGAAAAAAAATCTCTGAGATCGTTGAGTCCAACCGTTAACCTGGTGATGCCACATTCACGGCTGAACCACGGCCCTAAGTGCAGTATCCAGACATTTCCTAACACTTCCTGGGATGCAGATTGCACCAATTCCCTGTTCCAATGTTTAGCAGTGAAAAACAATTTCCTGAGAGCCAATATAAACCTCCCCTTGTGTGGCCTCAGGGAATAACCCAGTCACCAGTAGAGAGTTGTGGCTCTGGAATGGGCACCTATGGGATGGGGGCTCTCCATCCTGGAGAATTCCCAAATCCAGACAAAGCCATCACCAGCCTCACCTGATGTCTGTGCTGGTCTTGCTCCAGGCAGCAAATTGGGTTGTAAAGCTGGAGATGTCCCTTGCAGCCGGAGCTCCTGCAACTCTCTGACTTAATGAATATTTAATTTCAGATGTGCAGGAAGTCAGGCTCAAGGCAACTATTATGAATAGCAAACACATTTCTAAAACCAAACAAAGCCCAGCCCCCTCGAATTCCAAACTCGTGTGCCTGTGTTGAATTTCAGAGCAGAATAAATGGTTTAATTTTTCGGTTATTTTGTTGGCGTGATGTTGTGCCTATAAAGACTTTGTTCAAGCCTTTCTTGGTGTCAAGGATGGAAAAATCAGAAAGAACAGCTTGGATGAAAGGTCTGGGGCAAACTGCACAGCATTAAGAAATACTTTGTTCTAATTGGAGCCTGTTTGACCCTGGAGCCAGAGCAGGGTAATGGAAAAAGCGCAGCTCAAATCGAGCTGCTTTTCACAGCGTTCTGCAGAAAGCCGGAGAAGGAAAGGGAGAAATGCAGAGAGAGGGGGAGAGCCGGAAAAATGCATTAAGAGCAAGAAGAAAAGGCAGAACATGCTGTGGGAAATAGCCGAAGGAAAGGAGACAGAGAAGACAAAGGAGAGCAAAAATTAGGGAGAAAGGAAGAGAAGGAAAAAGAAGGAAGCAAGGTGAAATTGTAAAGGGAAGCAGGAGTGTCCTTCTGCCCTGCCAGGCAGAGCGATGAGGTGGCCGGACAGCCAGTGGCCCCAGGCGCCGCGCTCGTTATTTCCATCCTGGCTGATGTCATTGATTGGCTCCCTCCTCCCCTGTCATGCCTGGTGACAGAATCGCAGCCCTTGCGACTCAGAACGACCTGCTCTGTTCCCAGCTGGCCCAGGGAAAAGTTTTCCAAACAGCTCCAAACAGGCGCAGCTTTGTCTGGGAGGTCAGGGGGTTTTTGGATGACCCCTCACAGCAGTTCCTCTCTGGAACCACCTCTAGTCCAGGCAGGTGGGGATCCTGTTCCTGTTCCTGTTCTTACCTTGACACTTTTCTCTTGGTAGCATCATTATTTTTTAAACCAACCTTGGTACTCCAAATTTTCCTTCTTTAAGGAAATTTCCCTCGCAAGGCTCAGATCCTGCAGCATCTGACCACCTTCTGTCAGGGGGTATAATTAGTCAGAAAAAAATAAAACAAATGATGATTTGTTTGCTAAAGGGATGATGTGGTGGATAGAGAAAGAAGGTGGAGAGGACAAAGAAACCTTAATAATAAAGGAAGAAAGCAGAATCCTAAGATGTTGGGGCTTAAGTCTTTAGGACTTGCTTAGGATAACAGTAAATGGCCTCAAGTTACACCAGGGGAGGTTTAGATTGGATATTAGGAAAAATTTTTTTCATGGAAAAGGTTGTAAAGAATTGAATCAAGGAAACAGCAGGGTCAACGTCCCTGGAAGTGATAAAAAAACGAGGATGTGGCACTTGGGGACATTGTTTAGTGGTGAACATGGTGGTGGTGTTGGGTTGATGGTTGGACTTGCTGATCTTAAAGGTCTGTTCCAACCTTAATTGTCTGATTATTCCCAAAGGAGCGAGCTCCTCTTCCTCCTGCAGCCAGTGATTTTTGGGGTTACCCCCCTTCCTGAAGCCAACAAAAATCCCGTCAGGGCTGGACCAATCCTTCCTTTTCTGCAGGGTGGAGGAATGAGCTTCAGGGCATCTCTTCATCTTTCTTCTAGACATGAAAATTTGTAGGATGAAGAAGGAGGTGCAGATCAGAGTCATTCCTGTGGGATGGGCTGCAGATGGACGTCAGTTATTGCCCTAAAGCCTGGCTTAAGCTTGGCCAATCGTCATCTGTGTAAGGCCTTGTCTAGGAGCAAACATCTGAGCTCAGAACGACCCAGTACGTGCAGAAGATCCTGAATCAGCTTCAGGATCGAGGAGAGGATTATGGATGGTGTGGGACAGCCTGGACGGAAGGCAGTGAGAAAACCTGAGGTGTTCTGGGGTGGAGGGATCTCATGGAGGATGTGGAAGGGAGGGCGGCTGGGGTTGCGGTGTTGGGATTTCGGGATGCAGGCTGCTCATCACTTAAAAACCAAACTCCATTCCGTGGGTGAGCCTCGGGGGGTTCAGGAATGAGTTACACGTCTGGCTTTCTTTGCTTTAATGCAGCTCCTCCCCCACTTTTATCCAGCTACCCATGAAAAGTCAGCGGGATGAGACCTACTTAAATCAAATGTCACAATCGATGCTCATCCCGGGCCACCGTTTGTGCAACGTGAACTCAAATCTCCATAACGGGGGAGCGGGGAGAGGGAAAGGCTTGGAGAGAGTGAGCAAGGAGCCATCCCTGGCTGAGCATCTCGTGTTCCTCTGTGCTTTTGTCACAGCCGTGCACCCCTGCAGTGGGACAGGGCTGTGGTCCACCAGGATTCTGCAGCGGGGAGAAACAAAGCTGCGGCTTCCTACAGAACCTTGAATCTGTCTCTGCCACACCCTACCTGACTAAAACAGAGTCCTTTCCACATTTCAGTTTATAAGGAGTTTAAAATACGCAATATCAGCACTCACCCTGCCTGGATGATGGCTAAATTCAGTTTTGCTTGTTGGAAGACCAAATCAGAGCGTTGATATTTTTGTTGAAATTTATGTTTACCTCATTCCCAAAAAAACGCTTCTAACCTTGCATGAATATTCGGCAGGAGCAGATTCTCAGGGCGGGAGCATAGTCATAGTAAAAATCACAGTGACCCAATTCTCCATAAAAGTTTAGGGAGAGAATCCCCAGGTGAGCTGAAACATCTCTTTCGTGAGCATGTTGGGAATCTCAAAGTGGAGGAAGATGCAGGACGGGTTTGTGAGGCTCAGGTTTCCTGTCTGTAGCCGGTCTGCACCCAGTGAAGATCCCTCAGACCACCCGTACTCCCTTTGGTGCCAGCTGGGTGCTCAAGCCATTGAATGTGTGTGACATCCCACCCTTACAGGGAAGGAAGCACCCAAAATTTTTGGTCGAAAGGAATGGCAGATGTCAGAAGGGTCCCAGGTTTTATAAGTGAATTACAGATAGAAATTGTTGTGTTAGTCCCTGATCTGGTGCAGGGGGTTTTGATAAAGGGGTAGAATGGAAGGGAAAAAGGAGACGGATTAAAGAGGGGGAGAGAGAAACAAAGGAGGAACAAGGAAAGGGAGAAAGAGAAGTCACCAGTGCTGGCTCCAGCACTGATCCAGCTGATGGCGTGTTCAGGGGGTGCCTGTGGGCCCAGGGAGTACCTGTTTATTGACAAGTTTTCTCTGCTTTGGGGATAAGTCTCTCTCTTTCCCTGCAAATCAGCTGTCGTGCACAGCCTGTTCTTCTCTGGACCTCCAGACCTCTCTGGAATCTTGCTCAAGCCTTCAGGGATCTTGGGTGGTCTTGATGCCCTCTGTCTATAGTCTCTGCCCAATTCTCAGCCTCATTCCTGTGCCTGCACTGTGCTGAGTTGTGCTGATCTCCAGGCACCAGAACAAGGATTTTTTTTTTCCAGAAAAGCGCTGTCCTGTCTGTGCACGGCCCCTTCTCCAGCCACACCTTGTTCTTGCTCACAGTGTGTTATTACCAGCAATCCTTGGTTGGCTCCATGACCATCCACATTTGAGACATCCATATTAACCTCCTTTTTTTGTACAGTGTGTCACTAAATTTTGGAAGTTCTTGTCCCATCCTTCCTGACAGCTGCTGCGGGTTCCTTGCGGTGCTGTGGTGAAAGTTTTGTTCCTTAGTAATTCCCCTCAGTTGTGAGAGGTGTCCTTGTTCAGAATAAGCAAATAAGGAGGATCTTCCCAAGCCCTCAGAAGTTTAGGGACAATTCAGCTCTGAAACAATTCAGGGTCATTCATCTCTTTTTGTGGAGTGACCCTGCAGTGACCGTGGGCCTTGAGTGAGTGGACAGGGTTTGCTCTGGCCATGTGCTGAGCTGGCCAGGCTCCATTTAAACCCAGCACTGAGCCCTGCCTGATGTGTTTGGCTTTGCAGAAGGCTCAGGAGCCTGGAACAGAGCTGCTGTAGCCTCAACTCCATGGGATCCCTCTGACTGGAGGTGCAGGCTGAGCAGCCTCATGGCTGCCAACAAAATGATGTAGTCAAGTCCTTAGAGGACTGCCTGTTTCGTTCCCAAATTCATGCATATTTACTTTCCTTTTTTTTTTTTTTAATCTCCTGTGCTAAGCCCTTGCTGTGTCAGAAATCATCTCATCTCTGTGAGTGAAGTGCGAGGTGCTGGTGCTGTGCCAGTCTAATGACAGCCTCGGCTGGGCTCCCTCTCCTCTGCGAACGGTGCACTCACCCTAAATACAGGGTTCTTGGGTGTCTGTTCTCTGTGGGGCTGTGCCTCCCTGCCTTCCTGCCAGCAGAGATCACTGATGTGGAAATCAGAAACATGCCGGGGGGAAAAAAAAATCCTTCAGCAGAGAAAGCCAAGTGGGATTGAGCTCCTGGCTCGGAGCTGAGGACAGGGCGAGTTCAGTGATAGCAGTGTGGCAGATGTTGAGTAGTTACAGCCACAGGATGCAGAGAACTCCATCAGAGAGGTTACAGCGTGCGTTTGCTCTTGATGTTGCAAGAGCTGATGCTCTTTTGTATTCAGTCAGGAAAAAAGAACCATTCCACAGCAGGTTTTCCAGCCTGTGTGATTCCTTTCTGTGAAGAAATGCCTTGTGCAGTGGTGTAAGAGCAGTGGATTGATGATGGGTGGGTCCCTGGGGAGGATGCACATCTTGTTTTTTCTTCCCTTGCTTCATTTCATCCTTTTCCAGATGAATGTTTGTGGTTGGTGGAAAATTTTCACCTTCTTTTCATCCTCCACCCTTCATCGCCGCCGTCTCAGAAGAGCTCGTTTGCAATTGTTCTGTTACTGCTTCATTAATTATCTTCCCTGTCTCACACTGGATATGAAGGGCCTGATCCTCCTCTCGTAACCCACGCCTTTCACATGCCTGCCTTCCATGGACATCAGAATTGACACTGGTTTGTGGGAGCAAAATCAGATCCAAGGGGAAAAAAAAAAGCTGGGTCAAGCAGAAACAGATGCTGGTCTCTTTCCCTTTTTATTTGTATGCACAGTGTGATGTGAAGGTCAGCTGAGTAGACACGCTAACAAACAAGAGAGTTCTTGCCATGACATTTTCGTGGTAGAACTGGCTGAACTTATTTTTTTAATGTCTCACTTTCTCTCTTTCAGAACATGGAAAAGGTGCTGGTCCCTTCTGTCACGTTAATTGTAGGCTGTGGAGTATCCTCGCTGACACTTTTGCTGTTGATTATCATTTATGTCTCTGTTTGGAGGTATGGCTTTCATTCTCTTCTCTTCTTTTTTGGGGAAAGTACCTGTCTTTTGACCTACACGGACCCTGGAATGTTTGCTCTGTGGTTTTTTGGGCGTCTGGTGCTTGAGGAGGAACTGTCTGGGAATGAGTGGGCCCTGCAGAAAGTCATCCTGGTGGCTTAGCTGGCATTATTCTCTCCTTTCAGTGCCAGAGAAATTAGCAGAGTGAAATTAGTGCCATGCCCTCATGTAGGGACATTGTTCCATGTCCAAAAGCCTCGTGCTGGTTTCGATGCCTTTGTGTACCCCAGGAAACCTTGTCAGAGGCGAGGTGGACACGCACGGCCTCTTGGCAGGCAGATGCTGCTGCGAGGTAATTCTGTGGGAACATCCAAACCTCCGTGACCTGCCATGAAAATACCTGGCCTGAAGAACTGACAGAACTTCTCAGGATGTTAAACCTTAAATCATCTAAATAACTCCCCAACCTTTTAGCTACGTTTTTGCCTCCAGCTTCAGACACAGATGGGATCCCTCAGTACCTCCCATTGCTCCTGTGCACAGGTCAGGTGGAACCTGAAATTCTGTCATTTATGGAGGCTGAAGGGAATTTGAATCAGAGCTTTGATGAACAATTGGCCCACGCCCTTGTTTGGTACTTTCTGGTGACTCTGAGCTGGAGGACCTGAGGTGTACAAGGGATTTTCTCCCTGTATTGCCTTGAACAAGGTCTGAATTCATTCTGCAAGATCCACGTCTCTCTTAAATCCATGGCAAACTCGCTGAGACCTTCATGGCTCGACACCAGGCAAAGGCAAATCAGAGCCAGGTGAATGTCCGTGAAATCCAAATGCAGCGGCTGCAGGGAATACTGTTGGATATTACTGGTGATCCTTTTGGGAGAAGGGTTCAGCGTGAGGCTCTTATTTTGTGCAGTGCTTCTTCTCAGTAGGAAGGAAAGGGTAAATTCCATGTAGAGATTGAATTGAGATAACTTTTCTCTGCGCTTTGATAGACAAAAGAAACAAGAGAGTAAAAACTGAGCAAAAATGCATCTTTTTTTTTTGTTGATACTATGACAGTGCATAGTGGCTGGTTAATTTTGGCAGCTGAAGACTGATCATGATAACATTTATCTAGAACTCAGGTTTTTCCGTGCCTGGGGTATCATTGGATGTGCTCAAGTCCTTGTCCTCTCCTGCTTTTCCTCAGGCTGGGCGGCACTGAGCAGCGCCGGTAGGTGACTTGCTGGGGTCACTGGTGTCAGGATCAAGTGGAAAGTTAGGATAGAAGATTAAAGAGCAAGCGTTCGAGCCTCACCCTCTCTTTCCTGTCAGAAACAGGGTCAGGATCTGAAACCCAGGCTCAGACTTGAGGCTGAATCAGTTTGGAGCATGCCAGAGCCATTTGGAATAACATGGTGCATTTTTTCCAGGACTGTGCTCCCCCCTACCTCTCCAATATTTACTGTTATTGAGGACAGTAAATTGCCTGACCTGTTTCAAATGTGTTCTGTTTAATTTCTCATTCCACTCTTTGCCTTATGCCTATGCCCAAAACGATCAGCAGGAATGGGAGGACACGTTTATGGGAGGCTTGAATGGGTATTTCTGAGCTAGCCAAGGATGGGCATGCATTTCCAAGTGATCCTGAGACCAGCTATATCTTGATTAAAGGGCTCTCTATCCTGAGTCTCTCTGTGTAAATATTTGTAAAGCATGATCGATTGATCTCGAGAATTTCTCTTTCTGGTGCGCTGAGTTTGTTCCATTTCTTCTCTGTAGATCATGTTTTCATGTCTTCCAAACTTCACAGCATTCCCATGGCTGAGCCCTGAGCGCTCTGTGTGTCCTTTTTATTTTAGGCATAGCTGCTGGACGTCAATGTGCTTTCCTATTAACGGTCTCAGGAACTTTGTATTCAACATTATCTCCCGGCTCCCACTTTGTTTTGCCCTAAATGTTGTGTATTTTATAGACAGCAGCTGGAGGAGTGCTTAGAAAGGGAATCAGCAGTATTATTGTCTCTAAAACACAGGAGCAGCATCAAAGCAGTTCTTTTCCACCGTGCTGGAGAGAAATTCCTCATGTCCTGGCTGCCTGATCTTGTGTGGAGAGCACTCACCAGAGCTCAGCTGTTTCGAGGAGCTTTGGCCGGAAAATTTCCCATTCAGAACTCTGGACAAAGGCATCTGGAGCATGCATCCACAGACCCAGCTTGAGCATGAAACACTTCTGATGAATAAGCTCGCTGAGGCTGACAATCTGGAAGCTTTCCCAGAATTTTGCCCAGCTAGGGTTTGTTTGTATATATGGGAAGCTGAGAGGCAGGGAGTGCGAGAAAGAGCGAGAGGAACAGGGTGAAGAAAAGAGGGCAGAGTGACAGGGAGGTGATCCCAGCTTGGGGCTACGTATCAGGGAGGAAATGAATTTACCCTCCGCTCCCCATTCAGAACCCCCAAATAAAGGCTGCTCCTTGGTGGCACCTACTCAGCCACTGGCATGAGTGGCACGAGCTTTTTGAGGCAAGTGATCGCTTTGGACGCGGCCAACTTGGCACGGCCCCGCTGGAAAGTGGGAGTTGTTTCTGTTCAACGGCTGTTGGTGGCCTGTTGGTGGCCTCACTCCAGTTCCCAGTAGAGACAAATTGCTGCGAGAAATCCCTGCTGCAGATGGTGCATCTCTGGTCTTATTAGCAGGCTGGACAGAGGGGTCAGTGACACAGTGGGCCACTGAAGTGGAGTGACCTTGTTCCATCCCGGCACTGGCTGTCCTGGGTCACAGCCGGAGGCACAATCTGTGTGTGGGCCACGTGCTCCACCACCCGTGTGGAAAAAGAGGGGGAATTGCGAGAAAAAATTGAGAACTGGCATGGAATGAAAAACTGGGGGAAAACCCAACCAGGCAGGGGTCAGGACAGGTGCAATGACATCTCTTGTCAAGCAGCTCCTGGACGCAGTGGCGTTTCAGGAGTGCCCTGATGCGTTTTCCATCCCTGAACTCGTTGCGGCTCAAACAGCCTCTGGAGTCAGTGACCTTTCCATAGCACGGGGATCGATCCCTGCTATCGAGCAGCTCATCCACCAGCCCATCAGCGTGTGGGGCAGGGTGCCGTGCCCGGCAGCAGCTGGGGGAGCGTTTCATCCCACTAGAGAACAGCCCCAGCTCTTCTCGCTGCTGCCGATTGATGGAGCGGCTGCCGATGGGCTCTGAGGGGCTGTTAGCACTTGCTTTAAGCCCAGGGGCTGTGCTGGGGATGTGAGGCGCTCCTGGCCCTGGTGGGAGGTGGCAGGGATGAGTAAGTGGCTGTGTGGAGAGGGGTGTGTGTACACACGGTGAGCAAGCAGCAGTGACTCAGTGTTTGCGGGGAGGAGAGGAGTCTAAAGGGGGCAGAGGAACAGACTGTGGGCTTTTCCCACCTTTTCCATCTGTCTCAGCTGGTGCAGGGCTTCCCGCAGCATGTGGGGATCCTCGCTGGTGACCAGGACCCTAGGGAATGGCTGGAGCTGTGTCTGGGAGGGGCTAGGTTGGGTATCAGGGAATATTTCTTCGTTCAGAGGGTGGTTTAGCACTGGAACAGGCTCCCCTGGGAATGGTCACAGCACCAAATACCCCAGGGAGTGTTTGGACATCACTCTGAGGCACCGGTGGGATTGTTGGGGTGTCCTGTGCAGGGCCAGGAGTTGGGTTTGCTGATCCTTGTGGGTCCCTCCCAACTCAGGATATTCTGTGATTGCAGGATGCAGGCTGGAGCAGAAGTTCGCTAAGTTAGCAGTGAGTTTTTCCCAGTTTTGTGACTGAGTACACCATATTTTGATAAGTAGACAGAATCAATCCACGTATCCGAAGAGGGGTAGCAGGGCAGCACCCTGGAGTAGCCCTGTCTTTGCTACAGATGTGTTTTTGGGCAAAACCCATGAAGTTCTATGTTTTTTCCCCCCTCTGATACAAATTCCTGACTTCTTTGGGCAAAGGGGTCTGGAGAGGAATGGTGATTTCTTTCTGTGGAGCATCCTGTGCCGGAGAAGAGGAAATGGAAGGAAAAAAAGCAAGCGTGGCAGGAGGTCTTCTTAGCATTCTGACTGAGCAGAAACTTAACAAGGAAATGTTTGGAATCCAGGTCAGGCTACCAAGGAGGACTCTGGAAGAATTGCCCAGGAATGCAGGATTCAATCAGAATGGTCAGAGCTCAGCTGTATTTGAAACTGGTCAGGGATGTGAAAGGCATCAAGAATGAGTTCTGGAGGTACGTCAGCACCAAAGGATTTCCCAGGAAAGTGTTGGAATTGTGTTGAATGGGACAAGCAGCCTGATGGATAACGAATTGAAAAGGTGAAGGTACCCAGTACCTTTTTGCCATGTTCTACTGCTCCCAGGCATCAAATTTCTCCACAGAGGCAGGATCCAGGGAAGAAAATGCTCCCCACTGCCAAGGAAAAGGGAGACAAGGGCTGTTTAAGTTATCTGGATGTTCGCAGATCCGTGGGATGCATTGAGGGAGGTGTTTGGTGTGGATGTGGAGCCCCTCTCTGTCACCTGGGGAGCTTCCTGGAGGCTGGAAAAAGGCAAATGTTAAACCCACCTTTAAAAAAGGGCAAGAAGGAGGATCCAGGGTACAACTGACTGGTCAGCCTACACGGCCCCTGGGATGGTTAAAGAGCAAATAGCTCTAAAGGTTATTTCCAGGCAAAATGATGGACAAGGAAGCGATTGGGAACAGACAGTGAGGATTTGTGGAGGGCAGGTTGTGCCTGGCTGCCCTGTTTTCCTTTTGGGATGGGATGACTGCTTACATGGACAGCAGGGAGAAGCAGCTGGTGTGGATTTTGACATTAGCAGGGCAATTAACACAATCTCCAAACACATTTTTTGCATCCAGATCATGGAATTATGCACTGGATTGGTGGCTTAGTGGCTGGATGGAATCAGGATTTGAGGGTAGCAGTGAAAGGCTGGAGGCCCAGTCGAGAGCTGGCCAGGGTTGGTGGAGTGGCCAACATTGTTTAATGTCTTTTTTAACAACCTGGAAAACGTTTGACACTCCTGAGGCCACACCTGGAAAAGGAGCCCAGTTTTGGATCCCTCCAGTACCAGAGGTAGCAGCACATTGCAGCAGGTCCAGCGGATGCCGAGGGAGCTGCAGAGTGCCAAAGGAGGCAAAGGGAGCAAACTTGGAGAAGAGGAGGCTGTTAAAGAGCAGTCGTGGAGAAGCCAGACAACTTGCAGAGGTAGGCAGGGAAAGGTCTAGAGGCACCAGCTGCAGCAGGAAAAAACCCAGCTGGATATAAAGCAAAATAATCCTTCACCACAAGAGCAGTTAAGTTAAGCAGTTTAGTGCTGTAATAAGTCAGCCAAGAGAGGTGGTAGCATTTCTGTTCCTGGTGAATTTCAAATCTCAACCAGACGAGACCCTGAGAAACCTGATCTGACTTTGAAATCAGTAATTTTTTGGGGGGCACAGGATTGGACTGGAAACTTGAGAGGTGGTTTTTTTCCCCCTCAACCTAAATTACTCTGATTCTGTTCGTTGCCAACTCACATCTCATTCTTTGGAGATTCAGGGATCTGGAGAACAAGATAAATTCTCAGAGTGTGAAGGGAAGTAGGAAAAGAGTAGTTGGTTTAAGGGGGCTTAAGGGGGAAAAAGTCTTAAGACAGCTGGATTATCTCCCCTTATACTAAAATACAGATTTATGGTCAACTCATTTCTTACCTTTTTCTGACCAGTGGAGACTTCAGAAGTTCATGCTAATAGCAGTGGGATCACAGTGTTGCTACACAGATTTATTACATCTCCTTCCCACCAGGACAGAGTCCAAATCTCAGTTCCTCCCCCATAGAAGCTGCTGACTGGAAATTTGAGGTTTTACCTCACACAACCAAAGCAGGAATGGATTGAGGTCTCGGTAACCTCCAGCCACGAGTGGAGCAGCGTCCAGGTGATGCCCAGCATTGTATGGAGCCTGATGAAATCAGGAGATTTGGGCTCAGCTTGGCTGTGGAAGGAACCAGAAGCTCATTTTGCAGCCTGTCAATCCTCAGTTTCTTGCTGAGGATGGATCCTGCATTTTGCAGCCTGTTCCAGGGCTGGGAGTGTTTCAGGGAGAACTTCCTATAAACCAGATTTCCAACAGATTCAGTAGGAGCTCATGCTACCTTTGCTTTTTTTTGTACCCAGGAAAGCATATCTTCACCATTCATATTTGTCTGAAGGTGCAGCTCAAGGGGAAGTTGAAAAATCGAAGTTTTACAGCCTGCCTTAGGTCTAAAGCGCAGATTTACCCTTGGCAGAACAAACACGTGCAGTAAACCCGTCCTGCCCTCCTCATCACAAACTCAAAACTCCACAGCCAAGGCACGACCAGCTCACTCTCACCGAAATTAATTAATGAAATTAAATTCCCAACATAAATAGTTGATGTGCTGGAATATAGGAAATAATCCTGCATCAGCCTCCAGGGATGAGCTGGTTGATTAATACATCTGTTTCTAATTTATAGAAGCATCAGCATCTCCTCATCACTCATCTGGCATTCAGGCAGGGCACTTGCAGCATCTCTGAGATAATTCACGTGTGTGAACGTTGGTGTGGTCAGGTCTTGAGCCAATCCTTGAGGACTTGCACCTTTGCAGCTCCCTTTTGGTTTTATTGGGTACGTAAAAGTGCCTTCAAAGAAATTTCCCTCCGTAGCAAGTGGTCTGAATTAATTGTGGTGCACTTACCTCGGCAGCGAGCCCGGTGCCGTGCTGCAAATCAGAAATGACAAATAGCAGGCTCCTGCAAGGTGCTGAAGGCAACAGCTCCCTAACTGCTGTCCCTGATGTCCCAAACCCACAGCTGCACTTACGTATTTGGCCTAGTTTGGAGAAGTGGTACAAAAAAAAAAAAAATTTAAAAAAAAAAAATAAAAAAAAGCCAGAAATGCTTCTCAATGCTTCTCACCCCAGGAGGGGTTGTTAGGCTGACGGAAGGGGAATGCTGAATCACACACACTTTGTTGTCAAGGTGCATGTGTTTGTAATCTGCTTCCATCGCCAGCATGCCTGTGGCTCTTGGTTGGGAATCTTTTCCGTGTGTTGCCTGTTTGTTTTCTTTCAAGCTCCTTTTCAAGCCCCCGTTTCAAGTAGGCAGAGCTGAAGAAGATTTGCATCGCTCCGCTGTTTTAGGAGGGGCTCAGGCTAGGCTGGCCCCTTGTTTGCTGGCTCGTAACTCCAGCATCGCTGGGGGATGATGGAGACATCTTCTCCCCCTCCCTTCCCGCCTTGTTCTTGTCTGTCTAGCACATAAAATCTGCAGGAAATTGGCAATTCTGTAGAGCCTGGCCTGGATTGCTGCTTTTCAAATGTCACCCAGGGCAGGCTATGACAGGGTGGGTCTCCCTCCCCTCTTCTCTCGCTGCAGGTACATCCGCTCGGAGCGCTCCGTCATCCTCATCAACTTCTGCCTCTCCATCATCTCCTCCAACGCTCTCATCCTCATCGGGCAGACCCAGACCCGGAATAAGGTAAGGGATCCGCTGGGGCTTTGTTTATTTGTTTGCTTTCCCCCTGATTTAGCACTGAAATGATCCATTCAGGCAGCGCTTCCTCATTTTTCCTCCATCTGTTAATTAGCGACATGTCAAAGACACGGCTAAATGGCAGATTTCAATTTTCTCTCTCGCTCTCTCTTTGATAATTTGTCAGCATCCTCAGGGCTTTGATTAAAACCAATGTGATATTTTTGAATATCTGCCTAGAGTAGCTGGCACATGGCTCGGTGAAGAAGTGTGGTGATTTGCAAGGCTTTAACCATTTTATTTTCAAAAAAAATTACAAAGACAGATTGAGAAAAGGCTTTAAAAAAACCCCCAAACAAACAACCTCTCAGCTTTACATTTATTTCTCCAGCACTTTTTATACTCTGAGCTGAAGGTACTTGGCAGATGTTAATGAACACAGGCACAAAACTGTCCAACCTTTTTTTGGGGACGGGAAGCGTTGCCAGATGCACCGTGAGCACTGCAGGGCCACGAGGGACTCGGAGCAGATCCCAGAGTGTCTCCAGCCGTCCAGGCAAGACCCAGCTTGGTTTTCAAAGCCATGAGCACTGGTTGCTCTCTTCCCACAGACCCAGCTGGAGAGGCGTGTGTTGCCTCTGTGATTTTTTTCCCAGCTCTTCTTGAAGCACTTTCAGCTTCCCTGTTGATTTCTGGTGTGACAAATCACTCCTCACCATTAGTATTTTCCCGCTGTAAATTTTCCCGTCTTCCCAAATGCTCTGGCCATCGTAACTCTGTTGAGCCAAAAAACGTGAGGCAAAGATGCCTCCTCCACTCCTTCTGCTGCCAAAATCACAATCAGAAGTCAAAAATTAGTTATTGCTCAACAGGAACCGGTGACCAGCTGGGTTTTTTGAACCCCTGCCTTGGCAGCATGGACGTGGTGTCACTGTTGGAAGCATTTCAGGAATAAAATCTTCCCTGTGAGGGTGGTGAGGTGCTGGAAAAGGTTGTTGTTGTGGGTGCCTCAACACTGGAAGTGTTCAAGGCAAGTTTGGACGGGGCTTTGAGCAAGAAAAAAAATTTTCCTAACCATGGCAGGGGTTGGAATGAGACGGTTTTTAAGGTCCATCCCAAAACTCTGCCCATTCTCTGGTTTTACGATTTCTGCAGAGAAGCTGAAGGATTTACTGAATCAGGGTCTCATTTCTGTGCAAGGCCCTTTGGGTTAGGGTTAGGTTGTTTCACGAAAAGCTTTCCAGCTGCTGGAGCCCTGTGTGTGCACAGGAGGTGGGAACAAGCCGCCAACTCCGCTCCTGCTCCAAAGTGCCCTTCTGAAACTCCCTTCCCAAAGCAGAGTTTTCTTCCACTGCCAGCGTGGTTGGCAAGATGTGGAGAGAGAGTGACCCAAGTCCTGCTCTCTTTGTGTTTTCTGCCACGCCAAATGTGTGCTGGGAGCTTCTTCACATGGATTGGAACGCTGAGGGATGCTCAACAGGACAAACCACGGTTGGGCCTCCTCTTTGGTGGTTCTCCTTCACCTCAGCACGGGAGCTGGATGTGTTCCTCCCGTCCCACCCCCACCAGAGCCATGAACCCAGGTTCTCCCTGGTGGTTTTTGTGTCCCGTGACTCTGGGAGTTCACTGTCGGAGCTGTTGGTGGGGACTCAAAGCTCCCGGCAGCGATGGCAGGAGGCAGATTAGCTCTTTGCACATCCATATGCATGAAACCCCAGAAATAGAAAGGTTATTCTTGGATTTCCTCTCAGCCATCTAGTAAACAGTCTCTGGCAGGCAACAGAGAAAGAAAACTATACAGAGGAGAGACGAAGGAGTGTAAATTAAGATTTTATTCACGTTCAATTATCGATAATAGAGCGCCTAAAAATGTTGGTGATCGATTTATAATTGCAGCTTCTCCGGGAGATTTCTGCGGTATCGGCTTCCCTGGAAATGTCAAATTCTCCCTGGATTTCCATCTGTGTAACCTCAAAGGCGAGATTCCACGCCTGGATTTGCTAAGCTTTTTGAAGATGAAAGGCCTGGGAAAAGGCTAAAAAAAAAATTACAGTCAGCAATCCAGGGATACAAAGGAAAGGGATGCTGCAGGAAGCAGCCGTGGCTCCGAGGCTTGTGCTGAAAGGGAACAGATTTCTCCTCTTGGAGGAGAACAAGGGCTAATGGCCTTGACAGACTGACAAGCTCTGCTGGATCTTGGGACATCATATTCCTGTGCTTAGCCCTTCACAGGGGATGTTTGGTTTTCCCCACAAGGAAGGGAAAACCTGCAGCAGAAGTTGCAGAAGCAAATATTTGCCTGCCTATCAGTTGGCCAAGTTCATTTGAGGCGATGAGTTCATCCTGGTCCAGCTGAGATGTGTGTATTTCTCTTGTCTTCCCGTCCTCTCTTATTCCCTTTCTATCAAAGCTACTCATTTGAGAAAAAAAAAAAAAACCAAAACCAAAACAAAAAACACAAAAAAAAAAACCAACAAAAAACAAACCCAAATGTATCTCTGTGGTGTGAAATTGTAAAGCAAAGCTTTTCCCTCCCCTTTACCAGGAAGAACTGTGTTGGTTTGAAACAAAATCAAAAAGGCAATGTGAATAGTGTTGTACCTAATATCAGTCAAAAAAGAAAGGGGTTCTAAAATAACAATCCCTTAAAATCCATTCCAGAAGGCATCCTGTAGCTGTTTGTAGCTGTTTCATATAGGGTTTGTAAGCTGATGAATTGGAACCACTTTTTTTTTAGGATTCTTGTAAAATATGAAAATTACTGGACATTATCATATTGAGCTGTGTTATTTGTACTGAACTGACATCCCGAATCCACTTTTAAGCAGAATACAGAGGGATTTGGTGTCAAATGCAAATCTGGAACAAAAAAGACAGCTCCTATCTCAGAGAACACACGGTCTTGCTTTTATTCCCAGCCTCTGATAACGTCGGGTGGTGCCAGTGGATGAATCGAGAGCAATCCGATAAAATCATGATAAAAGCCACTCTGTGCATGAGAGCTCTGGCTTGAAAGATGCTGGTGGTTGAAAAGAGAGAAAAAAGAGAAAGGTTCATTGACCGTAAAGCCAAGTCCATGTTTCCATACAACTCAAAGCAAAGAAATTCTTGATTATAAACCTCTCCCTCCCCCAAATGCCTGAAGCCAATTTTTTTTTTTTTCATTCAGAGTCACTTTTAAAATCTGTTTGCTCTCCCTTCTCCTCGGGAGCCACTGGAGTTTCTTCCCATCACTTTCTTCTCGAGTACATTGATTCACAGTTTTCACTTCACAGATGGGGGGGAAAACTGGCTGAGTGAAACAGAGCGGCACCAATTTGCACCAGTGAAAGATTTGGCCTTGCTGAGTTAAAACAAAGACGAGCTTGTCAGCTTTCCAGTCCATCTCCCTGGCACTCCGGGATTGTTCTTCATAATGCATTTGCCAGTTCATTCCCCAGTTTAATTTTAAATGGCTTAAGCTGCCTGCATTTCCCTTGCGAGATTTCCCCACCAAGTAGTAGAGCTCACCATTATGAAATTCTTTCTAATCTAGGGGCTTTTACTTTTTTTTTTTTTTTTTTTTTTTTTTTTTTTTTTTTTTGTTTGGTTTGTTTTGGTTTGTTTTCTCTCTGTCTGCTGGTAGTTATGTGCTCTTGGACAACTGTGCCCTCACGTTTGCAGTCCTTTCCCAGCCCCTGGCAGCCGTGGTTTCACCCAGCTCTCACGGCTTAACTCTTTCACTCAGCCCTGTTTTTCTGGCACCATCCAAATTGCCTTCCTCGGATTTCATTTCCATGGCTGGGCTGCCAGGGACGTGGTGCTTTGTGAACCTTTTGAGCTGAGATTAGTGCACTGTTTACTAACTACTCCATCCCCCCCACCTTGAAAGGATCATGGCAATTTGGATGTTTTGGAAATTAAATATATCCTGCTGAAGCCAAGAACGCACCAGGATGGGATGTGAGCTCAGACTTCTAGTGGAAGGTGTCCCTGCCTGTTTTGGGGGGGGTTGTAATTAAATTATCTTTAAGGTCCCTCCCCACTCAAACAATTCTGTAATTCTACAATTCTTCCAAAGTGTTAACTATGGCCTTACCCTAAAGCTCATGGTTAAGAGCGGCTGATTTCCACATAGTGCTTACATTTAAAGCTTTGGTCTTTGCTAGGTCAGAGCTTGTGGAGGAGCCTGCCCCCTCTCAGGCACTATTCCCACATCCTGATCTCCGTGACTTTTCCTTCCAGAGCCCGGTTTGGAAGCGTCTCCCCGCACCTCTGCTCCCTGCTGCTCTCTCCGCCTGCCGCTCCTCTCACGTGTCCTCCTTTCCTCCTCTCTCCAGGTGATCTGCACACTGGTGGCGGCTTTCTTGCACTTCTTCTTCCTCTCCTCTTTCTGCTGGGTGCTGACCGAGGCCTGGCAGTCCTACATGGCCGTGACGGGCCGGTTACGGAACCGCATCATCCGCAAGCGCTTCTTGTGTCTCGGATGGGGTGAGGACCCGGGGGCTGCAGGAGGGGCTGGTGCTCCTCAGGAGGGTGCTTGGAACCCTTCCAGGGGTTTCCAGAAGGGCTGAAGTGGTTAAAAATAGAGAGCCACGAGTTGAAACTCCTGCCCAGTGCACCCCGAGTCGAGTTCAGGTTTCGGAGGGTGCTCCGGGGATGGTTTCTCCTGGGGTTGGGTCTGTTTCTTGCTTTCCACTTTTCTCTCTGTCTGTCTGTCTCCCTCCTGTGCTGGATGTGTTCCCTTGGTCCATGATACCAGCCAAGGGAGTCCTGGCCTGGATCAGCAGCGCTGTGGTCAGCAGGAGCAGGGCAGGGACTGTCCCTCTGTGCTGGGCACTGCTGAGGCCACACCTCGAACTGTGGGGTCAGTTTTGGACTCCTCTGTGCAAGAAAGACGTTGAGGTGCTGGAAAATGCCCAGAGGTGGCAGTGGAGCTGGGGAAAGGTCTGGAGCACCGGGAGTGGTTGAGGGAGCTGGAGGGGCTGAGCCTGGAGAAAAGGAGGATCAGAAGGGATCTCCTCAGTCTCCACAGCTCCCTGACAGGAGCGTGCAGCTGAACGGGGCCAGGCTCTGCTCCTGGGTAAAAGTAATAGGAAACAGCTCCAGTTGCAGCAGGGGAGGTTGAGATGGGATATCAGGGAAAAATTCATCACTGAAAGGACGGCCAAGCATTGGAACAGGCTGCCCAGGGAAGTGGTGGAATCGCCATCCCTGGGAGCGCTCAAAAACCCATGAAGAGGTGACGTTCAGGGCCGTGGTTCAGTGGGGGACCTGCTTGGACTTGATGATCCTCAAGGTCTTTTCAGTCTCAATGATTTTATGGTTGTAAGATTCCGCAGAGCAACCTGGAGCGAAGCAAACTCTGAAATCCCGTCTCCATGGCAGCAGCGCCTTTCGGAGACAAATAAACTGCGAGACTGCTGCAGATGCTTGTAACTAATTTTTCTCCCTCTGCCTCTGCCGTATGTTTAATTTATTAGCCTTAAATGATGCATTCTGTAGTAGAAAACAAATACAAACCCATAAACCTGGGCTTTCAAAGCGATAACAAGGGTGTGTTTGAAAGGAGCAGTGGCACAAAAAGTTGCTGAGAAGTGAGGGGGCAAAGGCAAGAAAGGAGCGTGGCTGAGCTCTATTAATGTCTCATTTTACTACTGAAGCCTCACAATTCACCCCAGGCAAGAGATTTCTGGTGCTTACCGAGCACCCTGATGTGATTTATTCTGGCACATCAAGAGCCGTCCTCGTTGCAGCACCTTCATCCCTTTAGGTTTCATCCTTTAAGTTTTTGCTTACAATAGAGAATAAATTGTGTTATTAAAATCGGGTTTTGCGTGTAAGCAGGAGCAGAACCACGATACCTGCAGAGCTGCAGGAGCCTGGGTGTGCTCATGCGTGTGTTTATGCCTCCTTGGTGACTCCAGCAGCATCAGGGATATCAAACGTAACAGACTAACAGCTTTCCTAGGTAATAAAGAGGGATTTTTTTTTTTCCCCATGATTTGTAAAAGCTGGGACAGATGGGCGTGTTAGCCAAGGGAATTTTGGATGAGCAACGTTCACATTTGTAGTCTGCACAGATTAAAAAAAAAAAAATTAAAAAAATCCCCCTACATGTGTAGAAGCATAATTTGCACTGCTAGTAAAATGTAGTCAGCTCTGAGCTAGGATGCACTGCTGATAAATGATGCATAATAACCATTTGGAGTAGGTTAGGACAAGAAATGAAGAACACTCTCGCCTATTACGGCGGCAAGGGAATTTTGGATATTTAGCATCCTGCTAGACTTCAGCTGTAGAGCTGGGATTAATGGCACTTGTAAGAGGAAAGAAGCCGAAAATATGTTTTAAAGAGCATAATCTGAAATAATTAGCACAATTCACTTTGTCATGGGCTGATTCTCCCCCCTTTCCCCTCTTTGCACATTTGCATTTCTCTAAGCCGTCGTTCGAGACATCTTTGCCAAGTTCTCAGCTGCTCTCAGCTGTAGCTCGTTGAAGCTGCAGAGAATTTCAGCAGCAGAGAGGATTATTTTTTATTTATTTTATTTCTTTGGTCTCCTCTTGGTTGTGCAGCTTTGCAATTAGATTTTTAAGACATTATTAGTAATAATTATTATTAATGATTCATGTCCGTGCTTGGACAATGCTCTCAAGTTCATGATGTGACTCTTTAGGTGATCCTGTACAGGATCGGGAGCTGGACTTGATCCCTGTGGATCCTTCCAATTCAGGATACCCTCTGATGTAGAACAGACAAATAAATTGTTCCCTGGGAACAACTCAGTCATCATATTTAGCCCCAATAAAGAAGAAATGTTTTTTGTCAGGATTTTTATGATGCTGTTACAGTTTCCACAGCTGGATTTTTAATGCTGCTGTAGCTCAGCCTCTGAGTGGGCCTTCAGCTGTTTATAACGAGAATGGCTCTTGGGAATTATTAGCAAACATCTTCTCCAGTGGAACATGATTAACACATGGCCTGATTCTCCTGTGACCTGGAAGTACAAAACTCTTTGAAAGAGGTTTTGAATGGCTTTACTTGGAATTGTGAGTGTTAAATTCCCTTAGTGCAGAAAGCCCCCAAAGCCTTGCTGGAATTGCCTGCACCAGGTACATGGAACAGGCCAGCGAGGAATAAACATCATGATAATAATTAAAAAAATAGATTAAAATTAGATTTTTTGGGTGGGGATTTTTTCAATCTAATCCCATCTCACTTTGCCTAGACCGCTGACAGCTCTCCCAGGGCTGCACCTCTCGTTCTGATGCTCTTTGCCTTAACTGCCACCACATAGCTGCCACCTGTAGCAGCTGCTCCTTTTCCAGACCCCTTCCCAGCCCAAAGTGAGGCTTTTACGCAGCCTTGGAACGAGCCAGCCCCTGGAGCTGCCAAGTTCACAGCCCCACTCTGCATTTCTGCATAATTACCACATCGGAGAGAAGCACTTTGCGAAGAACAAGTTGCTATTTTTGGCGGAGTCTTTGCCAAATTTCCTCTTTCCCAGGGTCTCTTGCACCAAGCTGTATCCCTGAAAATGTCCTTTCCCGTGGGCTTTCTTCCTGTGGGACGCTGTAGTGATGGAACCGTAGGGAATGCAGCGGCCAGGATTTATCCAGATGAGATGTGAAGGAGGCTCAGCGAGAGGAGCAAGAGTCAGTGAGGGAAAAAAACGAGGAGAAGAGGAATGGAAAGGAAAAAGGAAAGGAGAAAAAGGAAAAATGAAAGGGAAGGAAAGAAAAAAAAAGGAAATGGAAAAGGAAAGGGGAAAGGAAAGGAAAGGAAAGGGGAAAATAAAGGGGAAAGGAAAGGAAAAGAAAGGAAAGGAAAGGAAAGGAAAGGAAAGGAAAGGAAAGGAAAGGAAAGGAAAGGAAAGGAAAGGAAAGGAAAGGAAAGGAAAGGAAAGGAAAGGAAAGGAGGAAATGAAAATGAAGGAAAAAGGAGGAAAACTAGAGAGGAAAATGAAAAGGAAATCAGAAATGAATATTAAAAGAGATACTTTTTAAACCCACTTCCTGTTGGATTTGGGCTGATGAAACGTGACCTGTGCTTGGAAATGTTACATGGGAAGAGAAGCACTTCCCTGCAGGATAACCCTCAAATGCTCCACATTCCAGGCAGCTTGGCCCTGCAGCTCCCAGCTGCTGCAGAGCCTCACTGTTGATCGACCTTGGGATGATTTGTGGGGCTGAGGGACCCCTTTCCCAGAGGAAAGTTGTTTGGAAGCTGTGCCTGCTCGTTCCTGGGATCTCCCGCACTCACCTGC
The DNA here is from genome assembly GCA_013400315.1 of Bombycilla garrulus. Taxonomy (NCBI): domain Eukaryota; kingdom Metazoa; phylum Chordata; class Aves; order Passeriformes; family Bombycillidae; genus Bombycilla; species Bombycilla garrulus. The sequence goes on from VXBU01012189.1 coordinate 540,019, forward strand.
CGTGACCTCTGCAGCTCACGAGTCAGAGCCTTGACAAGGGGCACTAATCCCAGCTGGCTACTGATCCTGCTGGTTCCTAATGGGATTTTCCCATCTTTAGCGTTGAGACAGCTTAATTCCTCCTGCCACCAGGAGGAGGGCTGTAAAAAGCCACGTGGAGACCTCCAGAGCTGAAGAACCCGATGTTATGAGCTGATCTCCTGATAATTTCCTTAGGGAAAGGGGAGCGCTGGATTTTGAACCTTCATAGATCCTGAAGGAGACCTGGAACTCTTTCTCATTGCTGTTCAGAGGAACCTGCTCCATTACAGATCTTGGGGCTCCTGTTTGGGATAGGGAAACTCAGTTTCCTTTTCAGTCTCATTTGGGGCAGATTTGAACCCGGGTTGCTCATCCTACACTGAGGGCAAACAAAGCTCTTAATCTTTAGGTTCCTGGAGTTGGGTTGTGGCTGAATATTCCAACTTCAGAGACACCACGAAGTACCTAAGAATAAAATAAATCAATTTTATGCATCTGAATCTAGTGAAAGACCCCCCCACAACTGCCAAGACCACAGCAGGGCAGGAGCTGATTTACAGCTCATGGTATTTATTTAAAAAACAGAGGTAATTAAAGTTCGTAAAGTTCTGAGGGTCCTGAGCTCAGTCTGTGCCACAGATCCCAGCTGAAATGGATGGTGCTGGAATAACTCTGGGGAAAGTGGGGAAAATTGAGTGGGAGAAGGGCTGCACATGTGGTTAAATGATCAATTTCCTCCTGTTCCGTTTCCATAGGGCTCCCCGCCTTGGTGGTTGCCATTTCCGTGGGATTTACCAAAGCCAAGGGATACGGTACCGTGAACTAGTGAGTAAAAGATTCCTTTTCTTCCCTTGTTTTATCCTCCGTCCTCCTTTTTGTCAAAACCCAGTCGCTGACCCACGGGAGGCAGGCTGGGAGCTAAATTTCCATGTGCAGGACAATTCCTGCATCCCTACCTCCTCAGTCCATCCTCTGACCGAGCTGGATTGTGCGGTCTTTTAAAAACAAGTTCACAGGGACTCGTTAGGTTTAACTGTTGTATTTGTGACATCGCTTTGATCTAACTACCTTTTACTTAGAGCTTTTTTAATGAATTTTTTAAGGGGAAAAATGTGGAATATTTAAAGTTTAGAATGTTTAAAAATTAAAAACAGCTTTTTTTTTTTAATCTGTTTTTGTGCTTGATTGGCCCCACGTTTTCAAAACAGCTCAGCTCAGTTTTAGGCAGTGGAGTGAGCCTGACTTGTTCAAACCAAGGTTTTGACAGCAGCCTGTGTTCGACTGTTTTCCAAATTCCACAGGTTTTGTCTTTAGGAAGCTTTTATGTGCTCATAATGGGAGAAGGAAAACAGAAAAGAAATAATGGAAGAGGTAAAAATGCATTAAGGCAAGGCTGGGCTCACTCAGAGATGAGCATTAGTACGACTTTCAATGAAAAAGGAAAAAAAGAGAAAATATCTTTTCCCCCTCTGTTGTGAAAAACCTCAGAAATTTCATGCATTCAAGGATAATATTTTATGTAGCAATAAGTCAGGCTCTTCCCAATGCATCCCCTCATTTTCCAGAGCCTTCCTGGGCAGGGGTTTGCAGCCCACACGGGCGATGTTCACTGGAGTTGATGGGGCCGGCAGCAGATGAGGCTGCGATCGTCCCACTGAGGAGGCGTCACGTGGAACCTCCTGCTCTCCCTCCATTCCCACCACATCCTGCACACCCACGGCCAAATGGCCCAGGGTTTGCATTTTAATTGCAGGGGAGAATTAAAGCAGCACAGCAGCGTTTTCTGGTGGATTTGCAGCCTGAATTCTTGTGTGACAGAGGGCTCAGGACTGAGGATTTCTCAAGTGCAAATCCTAGACAGGATTCCTGAAGTCTGTGCTGGCATCAGGACGCACTGGCTGTCCCAGCTTCGGTGTGTCCTGGTGGAGGGAGACCCAGTGGTTGCTGTGTGACTCAGGAGAGGACAAAACACAGCCTGGTTTGCAGAAACAACACCAAGATCCCAAATTAATTCCCTTTGGATTTTCTGTGGGTCAGCTGCTTCTGGCACTATGCTCCTGGCACATCCATGAGAAAAAATCATAATGAACAAGCCTCAGGGAGATAGGAGGGAGGTCCTGGATATTTCTGCTTCTTCTTTTTTTTGTTTATAGACTGGTGGGAATTGGTGCAACAAGCTTTGTGGCCCTGTCAAAAATCTTTAAGAGTTTTTTTGGTCAACGTTGACCACACAGAAGTGCCTGGGTGGGGAAGGGAGGAACGTGGAGGAAAGCACTCCCTGTTTTGTGCCAGCATCTCCCACCCTGCAGACTGCAGCCAGGAGGGTGTCAGCATGACACAAAACCTGCTGGGCTCCTGCTTTGCTCTCCAGTTGGCACAGGGTGAGGTGGCCAAGAGGCTGGGCTGACTTTGCAGCGTTCCCATGGGTTCCTGGTCACACCAGCTCTCCTCCTTTTGCTGCCAATCCTCTGGCTCCTTTCAGCCCTAAAGATCCTCTCACTCCTTGTATCCAAGGGCGGGATGCCAGGGGATGGAAGGGGATGGAAGAGCTCCCGGCTCTGCTGTCAGGATTTGTCACCAAAACTGTGATGGTGGGGCCTTTGCACCCCAGCCAGCCCAGTTTGATGAGTTTGGTTTCACTGATCCTTGTGGGTCCTTTTCTGGGATATTCCACGGCTCTCTGCTCCCTCCTTTTGCCTCCTTTCCACATTTCCCAGTGTGGGTGAAGCTGGTGAGTCCCACCAAAGTCATGAGAAGAGCAGCAGTTCCTCTCAAGCTCACAGATCCCATCAGACATCCCCAACGCTGCCATCCTGCTGTAATCCCACACTTTGGGACCTGCCAGTACCTAAAACACATACAAGAGGGCTGGAGAGGGACTTTGGACAAGGGATGGAGGGACAGGACAGGGGAAAATGGCTTTGAGCTGGAGGAGGGTAGATTTAGATTGGATATTAGGAAGAAATTGTTCCCTGTGAGGGTAGGGAGGCCCTGGCACAGGCTGCCCAGAGAAGCTGTGGCTGCCCCATCCCTGGAAGTGTCCAAAGCAGCTTGGACAGGGCTTGGAATAATCTGGGACAGTGGAAGGGGTCCCTGCCCATGACTGGGGGATTGGACAAAATGATCTTTCAGGTCTCTTCCAACCCAAACCATTCCATGATTCTCTGAATTCCTGCTGGAACTGGCTTTAGCAAGACCCAGAGTTAAACAGAGCTCACTTGCACTAAGTGCTGAGTTCAGGAGCCCTGATGCTGAAAAATTGGAGCATCTCCATAATGAGAGTTGCATTTACACTTCTGTGCATTTTAAAACACAAAACAAATATTTCTGTGGGCGCAGCTGGGCAGGGCACCCTGACAGACTGGAGTGCATTCACACTTGGCCATTTTCTTGCTCAAAAAGGCTTAAAAGCTCTGTTGTGGGGAGGCCCTTGGTTTTACCTCTCCTCCAGGGCAAAGTCAGCACTGCACAGCAGCAATTTCACATCTGAACTCCAAAACTTGAGGTTTAGCTCGGATATTGGGAAGAAATTCTTGGCTGTGAGGGTGGAGAGGCCCTGGCACAGGCTGCCCAGAGAAGCTGTGGCTGCTCCATCCCTGGAAGTGTCCAAGGCCAGGTTGGATGGGGTTTGGAGCAGCCTGGGACAGTGGAAGGTGTCTCTGCCATGGCAGGAGGTGGAACCAGGGGATCTTTAAGGTCCCTTCAGCCCAGTTTTGTCTCCAGTGGGCACTCATGGGGCATTTCAAGTGGGCACTGCGGATTTTGAAGGCCCAATATTTCCAGTTTGCAGGAGGAAGGAAAAGCTTTAATCACAGCACATCCCTCCCTGGGAAGGAGGGGACAGGAGGTGACAAGATAAACCACAGGGGACTTTTTAAAACCAGCATAAACCACACAAAGCCTTTTAAAGCATCTTCCAACCCTACAATTTCTGTGTCCCAAGAGCATGAGCTCCCGTGGTGGAGGTGGACATGAAGCCAAAGAAGGGCTCTGATATTTAGGTGAACACAGAATTTAACGCTCAACAGCAGTTTGGTTTTTTTTTCTCGTCCCACTCACAGTGGTGAAAATCCCCTGACATCCAACTAACAGGACATGGTCACGAGAGCATTTTGGGGACAGCTGCAAGTGTTGAAGGCGTTGCAGAATTAATCGTGGTGTTAAAGTCTCTCAGGGCAAAGCTGGTGGAAGGGGCAGGGTGTGAAATGTGTGATGTGTCCTGAGGCTGGAACTGCCAGTCCAGCTGGATCTCTGGGATGTGCCAAAGGTGGAACAAACTCCATCAGGATGTTCAGCCTGGGATCTCAGCAGAGTTTCACCCAGTTTGGTCCTGTTTTTTTTATTGTACAAACTCCATCAGGATGTTCAGCCTGGACCTCAGCAGGGTTTCACCCAGTTTGGTCCTGGTTTTTTTTATTGTACAAACTCCATCAGGATGTTCAGCCTGGACCTCAGCAGGGTTTCACCCAGTTTGGTCCTGTTTTTTTTTTATTGTACGTGGGATGAAGCTTTTCTCTGACAATGAAAACACAGCTGAGCAGCAGGACGAGGTCTGTCCCACCAAGAATTGTCCCAGCAAAGGCTTGGCCGTGTCTCCGAGCTCTAACGCAGAGAGATCAGAGCCAGTGATAAGTTTAGGGAGCTTGTAGCATGTTCCATATTTACCATTTAGCTGGCCAGCCTGCACTGAGTCACGAGCTGCAGAGGGAGAGAGAGGTTCAGATTAAAAATTGAATACGTGCTGCAGGATTTGGAGTGTGTCTGTGTTGTTCTGTGAGTGAGTGGTGATTCCCAGCAGCCACTCACTCAACCTTTATTACTCAGGACACTCCAGCAAGGCGATTTTTCCTCTCTCTCGTCTGAACTGCTCTTGAAAGGACGTTTTGCTGTTGTTTGGAGCATGCTGGGGCAGCGTAGGGGCTGCACTTCCAGGCTCAGAGAAAGTCTGAGGGGTACCAGAGGTCTAAAGGACCTGGCACTGATCACCTCCTCAGATGAGGCTGAGTGCCTGGATAATAACTCTGCTTTTAGCTGGCGCTCCAGGGACTGCCTCCAGACCTCTAAAGCTTCACAAACAACCTCCTAAAGCTCGAAGTGAATAATTGAGGTTGTGCCACCGGCGCTGGGAGCTCGCATCCTTCCCCACAAGAGAGCCCATCAGAAGTTCTCTGAGAGCGCAGCCGGCACGCAGCAAATTTCTCAGGGTCTGGGAGTGTCGCTGCATCAGGGCTTTTGTGACCCACAGGTATCTCAGCAGCTGCTGGGTTAATCTCTGGATGAACACCGGTGGGCCAGCCCTGATTTTGGACTGTAATCTCAGTTTTTATAAAATGCTCTGTTGGTGCTGCCTGATTTTGCACAGGATTGAGGTGAGAGCTGCTGCTGGCAGGGCTGGACAGTGTGGACAGGGCTCAGTGGCAGCCAGCCCTTCCCAGGACCAGGACAAAAGCCACCACCACTCCCATCTGTGCCGTGGCAGAGTCACAAAAAGATCAGATGGTTTGCAAAAATGGGTGGTTTTTTCAGTGCTGAGCACAGGAGCTGCTGTCAGTCGAGGAAACACTGCTTAGGAATCGTTAAACCATTCATTTCCTCCCTTCCAGTGATAATTTTATTTTAAGAAAATCACTGAAGAGATCCCTTGGAAAGTACAAGGCAACCTCTCAGCAAAATGCAAATATTTCTGCGCCTCTTAGGCACGAGGCTGAAAGCATCTCCACCAGACTGGGGTTTGCTGTCAGTTCTGTCTCTTGGATATCCCTTCACCCTTTCCTCTCCCTCGCAGGCAGCCAGCACCTCTGACAGCCTCGGAAACGCTCTGATAGGAGCTGTGGTGGGTGAGACAAAGAATTGAGGAATAAGGAATAGTTCTTCAAATTAACTAACTGGACAATGAGGAATGTCTGACATTTACTGTGCTTGCAAAATGCAGACTGAGTTTGCAATAAATGGAGCCAGAACTTGCAAACAGGGTGAGAGATGCAAGGCTGCCAGTGATAAGTGATAAGTGATAAAACCAGGGCCTGAACCAGCGAGAATTAATCTCAAGACCTACACTGTGCCCAAGAAACTAAAACGCATGTTCCGGAGACAAAATTGAAAAGTTCAAGTATAATAAAAAATTTAAAAGCCTTCGTCGAAGACCCCCGACGACCCCCGAATTGGGGGAACACAAATATAAAAAAAAAACCAACTCATTTAAATGTGAAGCGGGAGTAAATAGGACTGGGCGGGACTAAGAAATGAATATGTATTAGGCGAATTGTGTAATCCCAGGCTTTTAGAAGATAAATAGAACAATAGTTTAGAATTTCAGCGCGCATATTTTAAAGGAATTATCCCCGTGTGCCTCAGCACTGAAATAAACCACACCTAGTTCATAATTTTTACAAGTTGTGAAGTTCTTCCGCATATCAGCGGGGAGGTCAGGGGGGATCACAGCCCGTGCTTGGTGATGTGTGACCTCACCTTCACAATTCCTGGTGCTCCCAGGGGAGCAGGGGCTGCCCGCGACCCGCGGGAATGAGAACCCGCTGTGCACCAAGTCCTCGTCGCGAATTGCAGTGCAGGACTGGCAGATTCCTTCGTCTGAGCCACCAGCTGGGACAAACGCTGAGAAAAAAGGGCTCAAAAATCAGGATGGAGCGTTGGATGCAAAGATTTGGGCAAGGGCTGGGATTTGGGAGCGCTCCTCTTGCATTTCGGGAGGTCTCCAGTCATGACAGAGCTCCAAAGCTTCATTTTCACTCCCTCCGTCCTCAGCTGATTATTCAGTTTATTATTACAGCTGCTCAGGCAGCTTGTGACAGAACTTGCTATCAGGAGGAAATCAGAATTGATTAAATTAGCACATTACAGGTTTAATTTAGACATAAACAAGATTCAGATCTTGGAGAAAACCAGAATATCCTATTTTTAATACTGAGTTTGAAATACTTCCCTTTATTTGGGTACCTATTCAGAAACGTTCCTTGTTTTGAGGTGAAAAAAAATTAACATTTTTCACAACTGAGATTTAATTAAAAAAATAGAAGGCTGATCAACAAAGCTGAAATGTTTCCAGGGAGGCTTTTTCTTTTCCTGGGGGCATCAGTTTGCTCCTGATGAAGGATGAAAGCATCTTGCTGAGGGCAGGGCAAGTGAATTACTGCAGGGTGAGCTGAGTTAAGAGCTCAGAGAAAGTTCCCTCTCCATTGTGGTTTCCTGCTCTTCTCCTGCGGTGAGTACACCGTGATTTCCTGCTGTAACAGGATTACTCCCTCCCACATTTTCTCCGGGGTTCTGCCCTGTCAAAGCGTGCAGACTTTCCCGGGGGCTGCTGACACAGTGTAAATTCTGTAAATTCCAATCCTCTCTCCTGCCCTGGAGCGCTTAATTTGTGTGTCCCTGCANGAGACTCAATGCTTAAAAGTAAAAAAAAAAATAAAAAAAAAAAAAAAGAAAAAGAAAAACAGAAAAAAAAAGGGAATTTCAGCTCCAGTTCTTGTTCATGGGTGTCACAGAGCCTCAGGGTTTTTTGGCTCAGGCAGGGTCACCTGGAGGTGGCTGCCCTAAGGCTGTGCCCAGGTGGATTCTGAATGTCTCCAAGGATGGAGATTTCACAAGTGCTCTGCTCATGCTTTCACAGGGAAAAAAAAAGTTTCCTTCCTGACTTCACAGTCAGACCTGAAAAACAAAGAATCGTGGAGTGGTTTGGGCTGGAAGGGACCTTCAAGGTCATCTCATTCCAGCCCCCTGCCATGCCAGGAACACCTCCCACTGTCCCAGGCTTCTCCAAGCCCGTCCAGCCTGGCCTGGGACACTTCCAGGGCCTCCTCCAAGAGGTCCCAAATGAGAGCTCCCTCAGTTTGAGAAGGCACCAGGCAGTCCAGGAGCCCAAATTTCCACATCTGGTCAGTGCAGAAGGGAGTTTTCCTTCTCGGGCTGTGTGGTGTGAGGAACAAACTGGTTTCCAGAAGAGGCACCACACACCTCAATTCAGCTTATTCCATGAGAAACTCCACTCAGGGAATGCTGTGGATTCCCCCCTTGCTGCTGTGTTGTTAAATTTCCCCATGGAGGCAATCTCAAAGGGAGGGAAGAAACGTCCTGCACCCCTGGAAGACACAGGGGTGAGCAGAGGAAAATTTCCACTCTTTCCACTCTTTCTCCCACGTAAGAAGGACAAGAGCCTCATCTTGCCAGCAAAATGCTGCAGCTGCTTCCAGGACCTGGTCTGAAACAGAGCACTCTCTTTAATTTTGCATGAATTCCCCTGTCAAATGTCATCCTGCAGGCAGGTCCCTGGGCAGAGGAGCCTTTATGCAAGTTCAGGACAAACGGGAAGCAAAATTTGCTTGATTTAAAGTCTGAGATTTTTTTTTTTAATTTTATTTTTTTTTTGGCCGTGGGGTGTCACCTCCCAGGCTGAACTCTGCAGGCAAAGGGAAGAAGCCAACATGTGCCTGTTGGGGACATTTGCCACTGGGTGACTTTCTCTTCTCTCTTCATTTTCCAGCTGCTGGCTGTCGTTAGAGGGAGGACTCCTCTATGCCTTCGTGGGACCGGCGGCTGCTGTCGTTTTGGTATTTAAGCTTTGTCTGAAAGATCTTTTTTTTTTTTTCTCCTCTATATCTCATAGCAATTTCTTGTTCTTTCAACCCAAGAATGCCCCTCTTTATTTTTTTTTTATTTCCTCTTGTGTTTTGAAGAGCTTCCTCCTTCAGGAATAACGAGCAAAGCCAACAGTTTGGGATGGGTTGAATCTGAAATATAATGTGCCTCAGCTCTCAGCCTTCCCCCTCTGTCCTCGCTGGAGCCCCCTAACATCTGATTAATGCTTTCCCTTGGTTTTGCTCTGTCTGGATGGAAGTGCAGGATGATGGTGGAAAACTGACACTGACTCCTTCAGAAAATGCTGTTCCTGGTGGTTTTCAGAGCAGGCTGTGCCCTCACAGCCAGCTTTTATTCCTGGTCCATCCCAGGCCAGTGCATGTGAGCAGATTTCCTTGTTTGCAGGTGAAACTGAAATCTTCAAATCAGTGCTGAGGGGGTCCCTAATGACCCTAAAAATGTCATGTTTGCTTTGAATTCAAAGAGATGGCAGGGTTAGAGTGGCATTCCTGAACTCCAGCTCCTGCACGGGGAGTTTGTTCTTCTGTCCCATCACCCCTGGCTCCAACACAGCCCTGACACCAACCTTGGCTACGTATTCTTGGAGTTAGGGGTGTCACCCAAGAGGTGACATTCCTTCCATGAGGCTGCTGAGGCCTCGCTGGCCGTGAGAAGCCCTCAGGGCTAAAAGAATCTGAGAATTGCTGCTCCTCCAGGAAATCCCTCCCGCAGCAATTTCTGATGGGTTTGAAGCCACTTTTGATCCCCCACATCTTTCTGCAGTTTCTCTGCCGCCCAGTTTTATCCAGTGGAGGAGCTTTATGCCCTCTGAGGCTCCAGAGCCCTGGAGAGTCCCGCAGGAACTGGGTTGTTGACACTCACAATTCCTTTTTCAGTTCAGGCTTTTGTTCCGCGCAGCGCCTGGGGGATGAAATGCCCCGCAGCAGGAGCTTACAGGAGAATAACTCCACAAAAGCTCGGCTGCCTCTGTTCTCAGCGCTGTCACTGCACATCAAACCACCTTGGTGCCATCGTTTCATCACGGTGACAAAGACAGAAGCCAGCAGTGGCCCCTCCTCTGCAGGAAATCAAACCTGGCATGAGTTGAGGGCTTTCATGTGGGGTTGTGACACAGTGATTCGGAGGGAGGAAGCTTTGGTCGTGCCCAGAGTCACTCTGCTGCCTCAAACCACCTCACTTCTGTAGTGCCAACAACGAGGGAAGCGATCTTTCTCCTCTTCCTTCGCACTTTTAAAGTGTGAGGAAAACACAGGAGCCTGCTTCCATTTGGCAGCTCAGTTTTTCCCCTCACCATCAAGCTGAGGAAATGAGATGTCCTCACAGAGGGGTCGGCACATGCAAATTGTGGTTCCTGTCACTGATACTTGGAAGTGGTGAATCATCTCCGGGGGTGTCTGGCCCCGATCAGCACCAAGAGGGAGGCCACGCACCTCGTTTGGACTCCCTGACTCATTCCTGGCCAAAGTGACAAATGAAGATTGCCCTGGTAGAGGCACCAAAGAGCTTGGGGAAGGAGAAGGAGAAGCATAGAAAGCCTTTTTATAAATGGGAACCTGCAAACAGATGAGCTCAGGAAGGCGATAATACTCCGAGGATGGCTGGCCTGCAGCTTCAGCAATGTTCATAACTCACAGTCAGGCCACTGACACTGAACAGCTGCAGGTTTTGAGGATAAAGGTTTGACCTCTACTCTTAAAAATCCCGATCTACCTCAAGCACAGAGCTGTTGGAAGCAGTTCTGCTTGCCCAGCTCACCTGGAGCAGCCTGGTGATAGTTGTGTGCAGGCTGAGGGCAGGGCGCAGCTCCTGGAATGAAGCGAGGGCAGGGTCCTCAGGTGGTGCTTATCTCCAGGAATCTCAGACCTGAGGCTTTTCTTCTGGGTGTTATCTCAGAGATAAAAAAGTAAAGCTACTCTGCATGTTATTCGGAGAATATCCATGACTTAGGAAAGAAGTGGAGTCAGGATCAGAGCAGGATGTTGATCGTGGTGATCAATGCACTGGATTGATTGATTGATTGATTGATTGATTGATTGATTAAAACCAGTGCAGAACTGCTCTTTGTAGTCTCCCCTGCTCCTTAGGAATGAGGATGCACACTTTGGCCAGCTCCAGGACAGATCCAGCCACACTTCAGCCCCACCTTTCCTCCTGTCTGGCTGCACCTTAAGGAAAAACCTTTCTTGCACTCACCAGCCTCCTCCACAGCCGAGTGTCTGTGATTTCACAGTGCTCCCTCTCTTTCCAGGCTCACAGCCAGGCTTTGATTTCCTGCTGATCCCTGGCTGTGTTGCTGTGCCTGACGTGCCAGTGGTGTTCCTCTAAATCACTACCATGGTGAACCCTAGAACTGGTCTCAGCTGTCCACTGACCCAGCAGCTGATGCAAACAGAAATAATGGCAATTTCAGAGATTTTCCATTGATTCCCAGCTGTGGGCTCCACATCAGTGAGCTGATGAAACCAGCAGAAAGATTGGTCATTGTTTTGAGGATGATTCAGGCAATTAGGCAGAGGCTTGGTCCCTTCCTTTGGTTCAGGATCTCTTAAACTCACAAACACATAAAGTCACATGAATTTATCTCTGATTTTGGCCTTAAAACGTTTCCCTGCAAACCCCACATGAAAACAGCATTGACCACAAGTTCCTACCACCAGCAGCTGTTCCACAGGCAGCAAAACCAGGAGAATGTCACCTTTTCCACCATCAGTGCTGTGCCTCCACGCCGGGGGTGGGGCTGGGGTGTCACTCAGGTGTTACTGGGGTTGCGATGGGGTTTGTGAAGCAGATGCAGCTGGCAGCAGTGGATGCAGCTGGAAAGGCACAGGGAGGAGTTTGGGGTCGCTCTGCAGGATCTCAGCTCTGTCCAGCCTGGTATTTCACTGTGGATTTTTGTATCAGATGGACACAGACATCCCTGCTCTCACCCTGAGGAAAAGGGACTGCATGGAATTGTACTGCCCACTGATTTTTTGGGGAATTCTCTGTGCTGTGCCATCTGCAGTATCTCCCAAGACATCCCAGCAGAGCAGAGGATGTTTCTACTTGCTCCAGTGCCCCTCCACCTCTTATTTTGAGAGCAGCAGTGGTGTTTCACCAGGAAAGAGCTGTGACACGCTGTCTGCATTCTCTTAACTGGGGAGCACAGACTCCAGAAGGTGCTTTGGGAAGCTGCCAATGTCAACCCCCTGCTCTTCCCTGTGCAGGCCACTCCCTATTTGGATTAGCCCAAAAAATTGTTGTCGTGCTTGGAGTTTGCCTTGCTGAACCTCCAGCAGTGTTGGGGTTCAAACAGCCCTGCAGCAATCAGAGAAATTCCCAGTCCCTCTTGCTTCGTGGAGGCCTGGTTGAGGGTTGGACTTGATGATCCTGGTGGAATTTTTCCAATCTTAGTGATTCTCCAGCCTCCTGGATCTGCTGCCAGCTGCATTCTGCTGTCCTGAACTCACTGATGCACGGCCAGGGCAGCTGGGACGAGTGGGGACAGGGGACACAAGGGGTGGTGGCCTGCAGAAGTGTGACCTGGCTTTGGGAGAAACCCTTCTGCGTTACCAAGTTTGACCTGACCCGCTTGAGAACAAAACTTGTGTGTTGTTTCTCTTTTGACAGGTGAACATGGTTATTGGCATTCTGGTTTTTAACAAACTTGTATCCAAAGATGGAATAACAGATAAGAAACTGAAGGAACGGGCAGGGTATGCCTTATCAATACATCTAAGTAAAGAGTGAAAAATAAAAACCAAAAATACCCAAGGTTGTGATCAATAACCAGGCAGGGGATGCAAAAAGAGATTGGAGATGAAACAAAAAGCAGGAACAGTTTTAAACAAAATGAATGAAAAAAAACCCCAATTGATTTAATGTCTTTGCCCTGTCATTCAGTGCAACAGGACACAAAAATCCAAGAAAAAAAATCCACAGCCCTGTGTTGCAGTGGAGGAAGGATAAAAGTTCATCTCTCTGTTAAAATGGCTTCAGCCCAGGCTGATACATCCTCCCAGAAATGAGGGAGAGCAAAGTGGCTCTTGTCACTCGCTCCTAGAGACAGCAGAGAGAGACTCAGCGCTGCTGAGCGTGGCACGTGGCAAGAGCTGGGTGACAGAGGGGTCGTGTCTGAGGGCTGGCAGGAGTCTCAGGGACAGCAGAGGTGTGTGATGGAAGGGAATGGCTTCTGCAGGTCTGGCAGAGAGCAGAGCAGCAGATGGATGCAGTAGGAGAGGTGAGTTAAGAACCTCTGCTGCGAGAAAAATTTCGGCTGCCACCCGAGGTTCTTCATCTTCTCTGCAGCCTCCATTCCTGAATCCAGAGGATTTGTGGAACCTGGTTTCCTTTGGAGAGCAAATTCTAGAGCTGACTCCACGTTTCTCTCCACCCTGGTGTCTCCCAGAGGTTGGGCTGGGGCAGCAGCTCCCGGGCAGGGCTCTGTCTTGGGTTACTCCCAAATTCTGCCAGTGCCAACACTCCCAGCAGACGAGAGCCTCTGTGTCTCAGAGGGCAGGGCTGGGTGAGATGGGTGAGGTTCGATATTCCTGGCTCTGCACTGTGGGGTGATTGTATGAAAATGGTTTTTAACTGAGTGGTGGAGGCAAAACCTAGGGCAGAGGCAAATTCTTAGCCAGCAACTCAAATCCTGTTCAATTCCAGGCCCCTCACTCCAGGAAAGACCTTGAGGGGCTGGAGCACATCCAGGGAAGGGAACAGAGCTGGGGAAGGGTCTGGAGCACCAGGGGCAGCTGAGGGAGCTGGGGAGGCTCAGCCTGGAGAAAAGGAGGCTCAGGTGAAACCTCGTAATTCTCCCTGAAATAGGGAGTGGTGGGGTGAGGGGAGGGCCAGAATCTACTCCCAGGTAACGAGTGACAGGACAAAGGGAAACGGCCTCAAGCTGCGCCAGGGCAGGTCCAGGTTGGATATCTGGAAGAGTTTCATCCCTGAAAGGATGACTGGGCTTTATTAAAGGCTGCCTGGGGAAGCGACAGAGTCACCATCCCTGGAAGTGCTCCAAAAACGAGTGGACCTGGCACTTTGTGATAGAATTTAGTGGCCATGGAGGGGTTTGGTCAAAGGTTGGACTCGATCTTGGAGGTCTTTTCCAACCTTAACGATTTTGTAAGAAACACAGGGGCCTGTTTAGGCTCATGGTTTATCAGCAGTGTTGACATGGCCAAGCTTTGGGGTCCCTGGGTGCAGCAAAGGGGAATTTCGGTGTCTGGGCAGTGCCATGGCCATAAAAAAAGAGGAGATTTGGATGATCAGAGATATCAGCTCCTGCTGGGTTGAAAAATACGCGAGGAAGTGACCTTGGCACATCGCTTCCAGCAGCTGCTAACGAGCAAGTGCTTCATTCTGGATGATGCCTTCTTGACAAAGAGAGAACTCGAGAAAACACCCGGGCTGCGAGGCAGAGTCTGGAGCAGGGTAATTGCACTTGAAAGTCAGCGCTGCAATGAATGGTTTATTGGATCAGCAGAGCAGTGAGCTGCTGCCGCTCAGCCCCTCCCTCTCTAATCCAAACTGCACACGCAGTGACCTTATTTAATACACAGCAGCTGGTTATTGATCACACTCAGAGCTGGGCTTTAAAAACAAAACCTGCGAGGCAACAAAACAAACAAACAAAAAAAAAACAAAACCAAAAAGTCATTTTTCTGATGTTCTTTGTTTTTTCTTTCTTTTCTCTTTTTTCCTCCCCCTTCTTCCGTGTCCGTGTGTGTGTGTGCAGCAATTTTAAGCCTTATCTGTGCTCAATGGTTTTGTTCTCCCTTCCCAAGTGCCCCTGCTGAGAGTGTGGGAGCACTTTTGAGAGCCCTGGTGCCCCTTTCCCTTTAGTTCCCTGCTTCTGGCCTGGGCTTGGGAACCGTGTTGGAAGGTAGATCTGAAGAAAATCAGAACGAGTGACGGCCTTGGCGATGTTTGGACCTGAGGAGATGGTCTAAAGAAACGTTGTGTTTCCTTTAGCAGAGGCAAGAAGTATGGTTCAGTGTTGCAAAAACAATTTTTTAAAAGGGTGGGAAAAAAAAAATCCCCAAAAATAGGGAAACAAAGAGCTGTTGGATATTAAGAGGAGCCCAGCACACACTCCACAGATTGGTTGTCACAAATTCATCAGTCCCAACAGTTCAAGTGAAATCATTCCTGAGACACAAGAATTCTGCCCTGTACTTAGCAGTGGAAATAGCTGTGGTTATTGTTGTCACAGCTGTCAGAAAATGCAGATTTTCCAATGGCAGTGATTTTGTAGGTGGATCACAAAACCAGGCTGTAGAGCAGGAGGTGTGAGTACCTGGAGAGCTGGAGAAAGGCCACAGCTGCCCCAAAACCCGTCAGGAAATGGAGGAAACCATCCCAGCAAAACAGTTTCTGTTGGTGGCCGGCTCCACCACCAGTGTTTGAGCTCTCCTGAAGGAATTGCTACCAAAAAATGAATGTTTTGATATCAGGAGCCTTTAAAATGAATTTTAAATGTGTTCAGCCAGCATTTGTTCCAGAAATATTTGTGCGCTCACGCAGGCAGGGAGGAAGAACCAGACCATCAGGGATTTTCACCAGGGCTAATTTTAGCCGAGTTTAATCTCTCTGGGCTTCCTCTGCCACTCCTGGGGAGAGACAGGAGCCTTGTCCCCCCTTAGAGGACTCTTCTTTTATCTCTGTTGATCACAGAAACCACCCAAGAAGAGTTTGCCCCAAAACCTTGCGTGAAATAATCTCTGTGCGAGTGTCCTGGCGGGGCGGAACAGGGCTGGGTTCAGAGCACAGAGGGGAGAGAGTGATTAGGAAGGTAATAACTCCACTAAAACAGGAATTGGGATTGGGGTTGGGATTGGGATTGCCCTTCCCCTGGGAACGGTTCCTGCTGGAAGCAGAGCTCCTGCTCTTTGGGCTGTGCCTGGTGGAAAGCGCTGCCCAATAAAAAGTAGCAGAGTCCAGGCTCCAGTGAGCACAGCAGATGAGCCCATGAGCTGTTTGTGGATGTTTAGGAAGCAGAAAAAGCTAAATTAAATGAAGGCATTATTCACTGCGATTATTTAATTAGCTACCCTTTCATATGCACAGGCGCCAATCTAAACCTGCTGCGGAAATTCAATATATGAACAACCTCATGCCCCCAACCAGAACGAATTAGGAGATAAATGTGCCCACGTCTGTGCCCACTGCTTGCAACTTTCTGCATAAACACACCCAACAGCAGCTACAGTTGTGTCTTTACAGTGGTCTTTTGGCCAGTTCTCTGTGATTCAGTGTCATTCATGTTTTTTCTGGTACAGTTTCCCATCCAATTCCTCAAGTCAATCTACTTTTTTTTCTTTTTGCTGCCTATCTCTGCCTCTCTCTGTCTCTCTGCTTATCTGTTCTTTGTGGCTTATAGATTTGGGGATAAGCTGTCATACTTTTTATTTTTTTAAGGGTCATGCACCTAATGCCTCTCCAGACCCACTTGATCTTTGGTTCAGCCATTGTCCTCACAGGATTTACACCATCCTTCCTGGAAGACATTTATCTGTGGGCACAGGAGCTAATTTCCTCTGTGTCTGAAAGCTGTGGGATGCCTTAGTCATTCTGCTGGACGGGAACGATGACTTATGTCACTCTAATTAATGAAAAGACCAATCAATAGCCACTTGAAAGGGGGCCACTGGGCCCACTGCTGCTGCTGTGTTGGTGTTCATCAGGACATCTTTTTGCAGTGAGCACATAGCCACCAAAGCTAAGAAATGCTCTGTGGAGTCTCCTGATCTCTGTGCCAGGCAGGGCAGGGCCGTAAAACCCCTCCTGGTTGGGGCAAACCTCCCTCAGCAGCTCCCCCAGCACGCCCCAGGGGGGACAGACAGGCCTGCTGTCCTCTGGCAGCGATTTCGTCCCTGCTCTGATGCCAGGCACAGCAGGAAGGTCTGGGGGATGTTCTGCAGACTCCTTCCCGTTTTCCAAGCCAGATCTGGCGTGGGTGTGGATCTGTGCAGACCAGGCAGAGCACACAACCGGTAAATTCTGGGAAGAAACACGGCCAGTGCCAAGCTGAAGTGGTTTCTGGGCTCCTGGAGAAGAGCTGAATGGGGGTTCCCACACATCAGCTGCTAAAAACGCCAAGGGTGTGCTTGAGCAGATCCCCTCATACCAGCAGCCCCCAGTGGGCTGTTTCTGTGCTTGGTCCCAGCCAGAAAAAGCGGGAGCGGGAGGTGGGGAATCGTTCTCAGGGTTCATCCCGAAGATGTTTTTGGCTCCAGAACAGGGTCTGAGAGAAAGGGAATGTCTCAGAAGCAGTCAGCCAGTCGGGTTCCTTTCAGGGCAGGTTGGGGGTCTGAGGAAACACCCAAGCTCAGGATTAACTTCAGGAGAGTCCCATCCTTCATCAGGGATGAACCAGAGAGTGGCCTCTGTCCTGGTCTCACCAGCTCCCAGTCAGAGACTACAAGTGACTTATCCCTTGGTTTAGGACAGAAGATAAGCAGGCACAGCCCCCACAGCCCTACTTCTTGCCTTCTACTGCACAACCCTGCCACCTTGTTTGTTTGGGAGCAAAAAAGGCCAGGAGGGAAAAGAGAAATTCTCAAAAAAAAACCCAAAAAAACCCACAAAAACAAAACACTAAACATAAAACCAAAAAACCAAACAAAAAGATGGAGGTGGAGGCTGGGAGAGCAGTACTGGTTGCTGTTCCGTGGGTGCCAGAGAGAGACACTCTGAATCTGGCAAGACTTTCACCAACACAGTTCCACCCTCTCCAGTAGCACCAACCAGTCTCTGAATTGTCCATTTCCCCCTGTTCCCCGCATCTGGAGTGGTACAGATGAGAGAGTTTTAATTCCTGCCTGTCTTTCATTTCTCTTCCTGAACTGGGTATGGTTGGTTGGTTCCCTTTTCTCCTTCCTTTCTTTTTGGCTTCTCTTTCCCTTTCCTTTCGACGTTTGTGCTCATGAGCGAAGTGTTTTGTTTTGTTTCAGTCTTTTGGTTTTAATTGCAGTCAGATGGCAGTGCCCCTTTACGGCATGACGCTCAAATGTTCCAAGTGTGGAGTAGTTTCTTCTGCTGAAGTTTCGGCCACAGCCACCAGTAACGCCATGTTAGTTCCTCTAATTTCAACTTCTTTTCTTTCTTTCTTTCTTTCTTTCTTTCTTTCTTTCTTTCTTTCTTTCTTTCTTTCTTTCTTTCTTTCTTTCTTCTTTCTTTCTTTCTTTGTTTCCACTTTCTTTTTTTTTTTGTTTCTTTTTTTTTAAATTTCATTTTGATTTTTGCTTTTCAGTTCATTTTTTTATTTCCCTCTTCCATTTCCCTGCACTCACCAGCCCATGTTTGTTTTCTCTCCCCATGCCCCTGCCCACCTCCCCGGCATCTCCCCCAGCTCTCCCCGACCTCATTCTGTGGGCCATGAGTAGAGCAGGGCTCCTGCAACACCCCTGGAGCTGATGGGCTGGATCCTGAAAAACACTTTTTGACATGCCTAGATTTAAGATTTAAGCATGTGAGCAGCCCGTGGAAGACAAAGGGACTCTGTATTTGTAGCAAGCCATGTTTAATTTGTTTAATTTGTTTAATGCCTCGTTCTTGGAGTTCCAGACTCAAAGCTGTGATTCCCAGTAATTCTGGTGGGAGACAGGGACTCCAAAATCCAGCTTTGTCAACCACTTGAGCACCTGCTTGAGTGTTTTCCTCCAGAGGCTGCAGAGCACTGAGTGTGGTTTAAGTGAGTAGGTGAATCGCTTCTGAGTGGGTTTTTTCTCCTCTTATGTTGAAGTTAAGTTTAATACCTCGTAGGCCTGCAGGTCTGATTTGATAAGTGTTGACTGCCTCTTTTGGACCCCTGAAAGTGCTTGGAATTAATTCTCAAAATCTTACAGAGTTTCATAGCTCTGAGTTACAAAAGTCAAATGCTGTTAAATCTCTTCTTAGATGCTGCTGGAGCTAGCTTTAAAAAAAAAAAAGGAAAAAAGGAAAAAAATAATGCCAAGGCTTTGTTCTGCTGGAGAAATTGTTGCTGTTTATGTGGTTGGCTTTTTTCCCAAAGGTTAAGGTTGGGGAGAGAGCAATGAGGGAAGGTTTGTCTTTCTTCCTTGCCTTTTTGGAAATTTTATTATCTGTATCACATGCAAGTGGTGCTACACTTTGGTTTTGATGTCTAAATTACTGCATGCAAAACCTGTGAGGGAAACAGTCTCAGATCATTTGCAGCTTGAAAATTCCTGCTTTTAATGAATACAAACTAAAACAGGCAGCCAAGTGCCAGATCTCAAAATGTAGAAAGATAAAAGAAAATCATCTCAAGAGCACATGGAAGGTGTTTCTGCTCATGGCAGGGGGTTGGAATGAGATGTTCTTTAAGGCCCCTTCTAACCCAAACCATTTCAAGATTCTGCAGTTTTCTCAGCGAAATGAACAACTGAACAAAATTTATTTTTCATTGCTAAGGTCATTTACTCACCTTTTGCAGCAGTGCCCAGCTGAGATGGTGAGATGGAATCAGTCCAGATGTGTGTACCACGAGCCTGGAATGAGCAGCTCGTTGCTTTTTTGGATTCCTGTAACTGCAGAGCGGTGTTAAACCAGCAGAAGATTTACTATTAATAAATTAGACTCTTAAATAGGAGAGGCTTTCTGTTCATAGTAAATTAATTTTAAAAGTTAAACAGTCTCAAGTCCCTCTCCAATAGTGTCTGACATTGGTCTGCAATAAATCACAAATTCTGATTCATCTCCAAATCAGGAGGAAAAAATGGATGTGAAAGCCAGATCTCCTATTCATCCTGCTCCTCCAATTTAAGTGGATCGATAGAAATTGGAGGACTCCTGTAAGATGATTTTTTAGTGTTTTGTTTCCCAGCAGATTGTGTACCTCATATGACAGTGTCCAGTATCAATTTTATTATTTGTCCTCAAGTGTCCCGTTATCCTTTTAAAGAGAGCACTGAGGAAAACACAGATGAGTTCACTCATTTCCCCTTGTGATCCACCTCATCCTGCAGCTGAACTGTTCCTGGTTTTCCTCCTCCAAATTTATTGTAAATGAGGTTGTCAAAAAGGCAAAACTCTGATTTTGCTTTGTGCCACTGCCCCCCTTCTGCTGGGCTCCCTCCTCCCAGACCTTCCAGCAGCTTTGCTGTTCAGTTTTGGAGTCTTGAAATGTGAATTAAATGCCATGAGGATTCCTGGCTCCTCCCTGACCTGGAATGAGCCACAATTTTTTAGGTGCAGAGCACATCAAGGGTGTTCCTGTCTTGTTCCTGCCAGGGTTGCTGATGCCCTCCCCAGCTTCCCTCCGTTAGGTTCCAGGTTTATTTCTGGGATAGCGTGGAGTGAGAAATAGATCCTTTAGACCCTTTCTCTTGGCTTTTGGAAATCTTTGTGGTGAGATCTGTGGTCAGAGAAGGGGACGTATAAAGGAGGGAAAACTGATGGGAGAGAGAAGTGACAGAAATGGAAAAATAAGAACCAGAAATCGTGTGATTTCTTGCCCTGGGGAATGATAAATGGAAATCTTTGGATGTCTCTGACCTGTTAGGAATTAGCTGGACTTGACAGGTGTGGGTTAAATAAATCCTTCCCTTCAGGCTCTGCTGAAGAAGATCCTGAGCAGGTTTTGCCATTGCAAGACCTCTGTTCCCACATTTCCTCCCGTTTACTGCAGCCTGTAGGGCACCTCAGCCTGTGAAATGCTGCCTTGTAATTAATTTGTCTTTGCTGCCTGTGAAAATTACTTTATCTGAGATGGAAAACGTGTCTCAGGGGCTTGGCTTTTCCTGGTTCTTGCTGTGAACAGGGGAATCCTCTGCAGATACCAGGGAGTGCTGAGGGATGGATGGATGAATGGATGGATGGAATGGATGGATGATGGATGGATGATGGATGGATGGATGGATGGATGGATGATGGATGGATGATGGATGATGGATGATGGATGGATGGATGGATGATGGATGGATGATGGATTGATGGATAAATGGTGGATCCATGGATGGATGGATGGATGGATGATGGATGGATGGATCCATGGA
>VXBU01012189.1:561118-577487 GCA_013400315.1 Bombycilla garrulus
GATGGATGGATGGATGGATGGATGGATGGAAGTTGATGTCCCATCCCTGGAGGTGTCCAAGGCCAGGCTGGACAGAGCTCTGAGCAGCCTGGGATTGTGGAAGGTGTCTCCGCCCATGGCAGGGGACTGAAACTAAGTGATCTTTAAGATCCCTTCCAACCCAAGCCATTCCACGATTTTATGAATTCTTGCCAAGCAGCTCATTGGAAATCTGAACCCTCATGCTCTGACCAGTGGGAAGAGATTGACCCAAGACTAAAACCCTGGCACAGAGTATTTTTCCAGGCACCCCACCCAAGAGCCAATATTAGGGGTTCTTCATGAACCTTATCATCATCATTCCTCTTAAATCCTTAGGAATTCAGGTGTCAAATCTCCCACCTCAGGGTTTTTCCCTTTTTCTTGGCTCAGTATCCTTTTAGGGAGTCTTGGATCTCAGATTTTCTGCCTGTATTTTAATTCCAGGATTAATGTGAGTCAGTGCTTCCATGCATGGCCGGTCTAGGAAGGAGACTGCTCCTCAGGAGAGTGTTCTCCTCATGGTTCAAGGAATTTGAAATCCTGTCCTTACCTGGGGATAATACCTGGATCCTGCAGGTCCTTACTGGACTCCCAGAGAACACCTTCCTTAATTGAAGGTGAATAATGAAGCAGTCTGGTCACAGCTGCCTCATCACCTGCCTGTCTCGTGTGTCATAAAATCCTCACAGGATGGTTTGGGTTGGGAGGGACCCTAAAGATCATCTCATTCCAAACCCCCCACCATGAACATTTTCCACCAGACCAGGCTGCTCGGGGCAGTTTAGAGACATTTGATTTCCAATTCCCCTAATGTTATTATTTATATTGCAGCATTATTTATATTGGGAGTGAAATCATCTTTTAGGGGAAAACAGAAATCACAGCAGCTGATTCTTTTTTGCCTGTGCATAGGAAGAGCAAGCAGAGTTTCCCCTCTTTTCTAGTTAAAAGTTTCCTATTTTGGTTATATGGGCATTGAGTTGCAGGGATTTGCTCTGAAAGTCTCCCTAAAATTGGGACAACACTGTTTCTTTTGGAAGGAACAGTTTTTTAAATGTTTAGAAGTTGTTTAAAGCCAGGTTGGATGGAGCTGTGAGCAGCCTGGTTTAGTGAAAAGTGTCCCTGCTGATGGCAGTGGGGTAGAATTGGATGATTTTTAAGGTCCCTTCAAGCCCAAACCCTGATTCTGTAATTCAGTGAATACAAGTCAGGGGAGCAGAGAAGCAAGAGAGAATAAATAAAGCCCATCCCTGTACTGAGATTTTCCTGCAGCAGAACCACTGGTGTGGAAGGAGCCATCCATTATGTGTTGAGTCCAGCCACCAATTCCATTTTCAGAGCTCCTCTGCAGGAGCTGTTTTTGAACTATAAAGCGATTTTTTCCTTCTGCTGCTTCTTGAACTTAAGTTGCTGCTGCTCTGCCAGGGTTGAGTAATGAAGAGAATTGATCACTTTGCCCTTTCTAATGGCCCTTTACATCATTATTGGCATGTCCTGTGTGTCCTCCTGCACTTGCCTTTTCTCAGGGTGCAGGACTCTTCATCTCTCTTCATGTAGATCTTTATCTCCAAACCCATTCTTTTTCCTCTTTCCATTGCTTTCCTCTAAGTGCAATCCATTTTTTCTGCTTCTTTTGCAAAGGCAAAGACTCTCCATGCTTCCAGCTGCATAAAGGACAAAAACCACAGATAGATTTTGTTGTTTTGGCCAAATCCTTGCTGCCAGGGCAGGGTCTGGTGTGTGCTTTCGTAAGGCTGAGTGTTTCCCAGGGTAGATCCCGTGTTTTAGAGCACATTAGGAGTGGCTGAGGGAGCTGGGATGGTTTTTATTCTGGAGAAAAGGAGGACTGGGAGGACCTTGTCACTCCCTGAAGGGAGGCTGAAGCCAGGTTGGGGTTGGTCTCTTCTCCTGTCAAGAGACAGAGTGAAAGGAAACGGCCTCAGGCTGCACCAGGGGAGGTTCAGGTTGGATATTGGGGAAAATTTCTCCACTGAAAGGATGATCAAGCATTGGCACAGGATGTCCAGGGAAATGGTGGCGTCCCCATCCCTAGAAGGATTTAAAAGCTGTGTAAATGTGGCATTTGGGGACATGGTTTAGTGCTGAGTTTTGCCGTGCTGGGAAAAGATTTGGACTCAATCCCAGAGGTCTTTTCCAACCTCAGATGGGATGCTGCTGTCACTTGTCCTGAGGGCTGTCATAAATGGGATAAATAAGAGGATCTGCCAGTTAATTCCTTTGTCCCAAGCAATAAAAATCACGGATTTATTGATCATGGCTAATCCATGAAAAGCCATTAGGTGGTCACAATGTCATTGTATCACAGTTGATCATTTCATATCACATCTCGTGATAAGCACCCTAATGTGATATTTCTTAGGTCCTATAAGTAATTCTGAGATCTTTTAAAGATTCACTCTGCCTCCTAAATAAAGGGACAGGTGGGAAGGTGGTAGAAGTGTGAGTCCTGCTATTAATTCAGCTCACAGCAAGTAGAACTAAGGGCAGTCTCACAGAAAACACACTTGTCTTCCCAAGTTTTCACCTCAAATTTCAGTCTTTACCAGATTTCTTTAATAGAGCTTTTAATTTGGAGATTAATATTTCAAATATCTGAGCAGAGGCCTGCAAGTGAAATTAGACTGAGTTCCATTTCCTGTGACCTGTTGCCACCTGCTGCCTGAGAATAAAGATGATGCATTTGAGTAGGGAGCAGAATTTCCATCAATTTTGTGAGGGATGAATTCTGTTGAGAAGGCATCTGGAAGGTGAATCACAAAGAGAGCAGAACTCTGAGCTGGTGTAAGTCAGCACATCTTGGGAAAATCCTGATTTGATCCAGCTGAATATGTGGTCATCAGCTGAGCTGGAAGGGCAGGTGATGTTTTCATCATCTGTTTGGAAGGGCAGAGCAAATTGACTCAAACAATTCATTCTTAAAGCAGATTTTGAAGCCAGTAGATTCAAATCTGGCCATTTGCTGAAGATGAACACAATTTACATATAATTTACCTTCTCAGCAGCATCCCTTACAACACCAAATCCACATCTAAGTCTTGGATGTGGATCCAGACCATTGTCATTATGAGTCTGCAGTTCTTTTCAGGAATGGAAAACCCACGCAGATGTGGATGTTTGGTTCAGACCAGGGTCAGATCCATTGCCAGGTTTCCTGTTGTGCATGGGTGGCAGTAACATCCACAGAATGGGTGAACCAAGAGTGTTCTGGAAGACCCGATAATTCCAGGAAGCAGAGTTGTCTCTTTCAGACCTTTTCCAGCAGCTTTTATTAAATTTTATGGTTTCCCCTTGCTGCTGGAATTATTTCACCTACTCAGCCATGTTGTGTTGGCAGATACTTGCATGGAAGACACATCTAGAGAGGTTCCTTATCAACCAAATCTTATCTTTCCATTCAGCTTTTCCGCCTCTCTTATTTTTTTCTTTCATGCACTTGCTGCTTAGCCAGATTTATGAAGATACCACCACAAATGACAGCAAAGAGAGATTTCAGTGTAATGAGGCAGATTTCAGAGATTTGGAGTAAGTAATTTCTCTCTAGGAGTTGTTTGGTTGAGGGCTGTCTGCTGTTTTTTTGGGGTATTTTTCAATAATGCTTTGAAATCATAGTTCATATTGGGCATTAGAGAACAGCATTTGCCATCCAAGATAAAATTATAAGGTATCAGATTATGTCATGGCCTTTACCTTACACAGAGGCCTCATAACACTTGTTCTAATTAAAAAGAAAAATAATTCCATTTCCCTGTTCCCTTAGCTAAATTAAGTTCCTTAATAATACCATGAAGGAGCAGATCCAAGTGTGGACAGGCTGCAGGAATATTTGCAATGAGGGTCTCATTCTGACTATAAAAATAAACTGTCACTTCAGTGTGTGGTCATTGCAGAACTGATATAACAATCCTTGAAAAAACCCTTAATGAAGCCAGGGCGTTCTATCCTGATGCCCAAACCTGTGTCCAAACTCCAGCTTTGTTCAGGTAAAACTCTCACTGAAGTCTGTGAGGTAACCAGCAAGTAAACATTAAACCCTTGATCATAGATCAGGAAATGGTGAGCCAGTCCCATGTAAGTACTGCAAAACATGTTTCATGGTATCTGTGCTGTAATTTCTTGTCTTGCCTGTATTTGTTTGTACTTGGAGGTTTTCTTGTAGCTCCACTTGTTATTCGAGGCCTTCTCTGGTTTGTTAGGTAAAAGCCCACAGAGAAATTCTCCTCATATTTGTGGTGCCAAATAGATGGGACGAGTGACAGCTTAAAATCTCCCTAGTCAGCTGTTAAAATTGTTTGGGATCTTTTTTTTTTTTTGGTTGGAGAGATGAATGCCTAAGGAGTCCTTGGGAAAAGAGCTTCTTTGCCATTTGTAGGGCCATCATTCACAGCTAAAGTGGAGATTCCTGGGGCAGCATCACAGAAAACTTGTTTTGTCCAGTTTTCTGTCTTGTGAATGGAGATACGGCTTGAATCTCAAGTTAATATACACACAGGAATAAACTTAAAAGAATTGTCAAACATGGAACAAAAAGCTTTTATATTTTCCAAAGCCTCAGCTGGGGAGATCACACAAGAAAGCTGAAAGTTTTCTCACCACAGGAAAGCGAGGCCAGGTTTTAGTACTCAATGTCACGGGGACCATAATCTGTAGCTTAAAGGAGAAATGCAAATATTTCAGTCTGCACATCAGCTCTCTGCCTGTCCGTTTGAGTCACTCGAAAGCGTGACACGTCCCAGTGTTGGTGTCTTCCATGTGCTGTGGAAGTCCACGTGTCTGTGACCCGAGTACGACAGCCATCGTGACAGACCAGTCTCTGCTGCAACCGTTCCCCTCCCCCTTGGCGACCTGCAGTGATTGTATTTCGTCTCCTTCCCTCGGGAACAGCCGTGGCGGTGGATTAGGGGCAGAGCGGGAAGGGTGTGGAAGGGGGAGGGAGGGATGCGCATCCTTCCTCCCCACCTCCAGTTTTGTGCATGACCGCACCGTTGGGAAGTTGTTCCCCCTGTCTGGGTAGCGTGAGTGTGCGAAGCCTCTTCCTCCTTCCCTGGGAGAGGGGCTCGGGAAAGGTCTCCCACACGGAAACGTTGGCTGGAGAAATCCTCTGCAGCCCGGTGGGATCGGGAGGCTGAACTGGAATCCCACTGCAGGTGGGTGAGCTGGAGGTGATCTCTCTTTCCCTCTCCCTTTTCAGGGCCTCCCTCTGGAGCTCCTGTGTGGTCCTGCCCCTGCTGGCTCTCACCTGGATGTCCGCAGTCCTGGCCATCACCGACCGGCGCTCGGCACTTTTCCAGATCCTTTTTGCCGTCTTTGACTCCTTGGAGGGATTTGTCATCGTCATGGTGCACTGCATCCTCAGGCGGGAGGTGAGAGGGAGGAGTCGTTGTCTGTTACGTAATTAACATTATTTCCCATAAAAACCACCTGGAAAAGGGCCCGGCCAGCCCGGTAACTTCTCTAACCCTAAAAATCTTTTCCTTTGGGGAGATGGTGACCACAAAAATGACCGTGACAGTTTTGGTCAGGGTGAAGTTTGGTGGGCAGCCTGAGATGGGATAACATCTCAGGCTTTGCTTGTTCGCCACCAAAATTCCCGTTTTCAGAAGGTTCACACCCCGCCTCCAAAAATGCCACATTAAAAAAGTCATTTGTGTGTTTTTTCAAGAGAGGCGAGATGCACTGAGATTTGCAGGATGAAATCTGTGCTGACATTAACACCTTGATATCCCAGCTTGGAAGTGCAGGCAGCAATAATCAGGCAAGGAAATTGAGGAAATTCTCTTCAGCCTCCCTGTGGAGATTTAAAATGGTGAATTATATCAGGGAAGAAAAGGACGAATCTTTTATGTTTCTTTTATTCTTTTCATCCTGCGGAGTGGAGAGGCTATTAATAACAGAGACAGGAAGGGGCTTTTTTTCCAATATTCATTTTATCTTCTTACAGTTCCTTTAAATTAAATAAAACAGATTAATTTCTTATGTCGGGCCAATGAAATCAATGGAATTACACCACTGGCTTGGCTGTGACTCCTTCCACTAATTGCATTATGAATATGAGTCTGCATGTAACTCCCATTGCAGTCGCTGGGATTTTTGTTTTTTCCAATTATTTCAGTGAATTTGGGATCAGATTTATATTACAGGATCATCATCAGAATCTGTAGACACCAATACAATGATTAATGCGGGAGCGTCCGTTGTAACATTATTTCCAGCTGCAAAATAAAGGACATTTTTATTCCTGACTGTATAAAACAAGCAAATAGAAGTGACCTAGGCAGTGACCCAGGACTGCTGGAAAACCTCTGAGCTGCTCCTCAGTGTGTGAAATATGTAACACATAAACCGTGTGAGAGCAACGCCTGGATGCTGCTAAAGCAGGGTCCCTGTCCTTTTGATCCAACAAGGGTTATTTTTATTTTGGATTTCAGCAGAGTCTAATGTGGTTTGGCCAGTCTGACTGTGACCTTTGCCCACCTGTTCCTGCAGGTCCAGGATGCCGTGAAGTGCCGGGTTGTGGATCGTCAGGAGGAAGGGAACGGAGACTCAGGGGGGTCCTTTCAGAACGGACACGCTCAGCTCATGGTAGGGAAATCTCCCACTTCCCCTTCAGCAGGGAGTTTGTGGGAATTTTTGACTCATAACTGATAATCAGAGGGCTCTGTCCATCACAGATCCTGAATTCAGCATTTTGACTTCCTCTAAACTTTGGCTTGAGCAAGCACAGTGCTTAAAATGGACTTTTTCACACAAATCTGGGGTGTTGCATTGTAATTTTAACGTTCTCAACGTTAAATGTTCTCTCTTTAACTTGCACGCCAGATTTTGCAGACATCTTGGTGAGATCCTTTCTTTCCCAGAAAAATAAAGAACCAAAATACACCTCCCATGTCTTCCAGACCTTTTCATCCCTATCAAGCTGCCTTGTCCTGGCTGGAGCTGGGAAGTAGTAGTTTAATACTGTTTTAATCATAGTCTGTTGGGTTATTATCATAAGAATGCTGTCTCAGAGGGATTTGTTTCTCTCAAAAACACACTTTGCTTCACTGGGAATAGTTTAAGCTCTGTAAGTTGTGGTCCTGTTGTGTAAGTCCTTTGCAAACAGTAAAGGAATAAGCTGCGAGGCCTTGCCCTGCATCTGCTCCACTGTTATGAAGTAGTTGATGCAATAAACATTTAATTTCAGAGGTTAAGATAAAGATATCAAGAGAATCAGAGGATCTGAGCAACTTCCAAAGGCTCCTGGTTAATATTAGAACCACAGCACAACCCAGTGATGTTTTTTTCCAGTCGCTCCTGTGCTGAGCAGTTTCTGCCTGGCTACAAGGCCTCATTTCAAACAGCACAATCCTGGAGTCAAGACATCAGCAGAGGTTTAATTCCACCACACCTCGCTGGTGTTTGCTAAAAACAGGTGCCTCATTTCTCATTTAAATGCGGAGTCTTCTCATTTTCAGACAGGTTCTCGCTCTGCCTAATTGTGGGTAATTAGAGGGCCCCTTGCATGCCTGGCTTCTTCAGTAATAGACACCATAATCACACCCAGTCTCAATCTTATTTTCCATGAGTTAACACCCATTTTTATTCTCCCTCTGTAAATCACATGCCTTCAAATCATTTATATAACCCCCTCCAGATTCTCGGCATCCTGAAAAAAAAAGTAGATCCTGTATTTGTCAGTCTGTTGTCGCCATCCCAAGTTTCAGGGTTTTGCATCTCTGTACAACTCCACATTTCCATTCAATATCAGCCACCTTGGGAAATTCTGTGTCAGCTACGAGTTTTTTTAGCAGAGCTGCATTTCCTCCTGCGCTGCTGATGGGTGTGTGGAGGAGCAGGGAGCTTACAATCACTTTCCTCACATTTCAGCACAAAAAGCTGTGGAATCTGTCTGTGAGCAATGACTCCTCACTGGTATTTTTAGAGGGGTACAATGTTATTTTGTTGTAAAATCACCAAAGAAATCAAAAGCTTTTGCAGGATGGCATTTTTGCTGTTACCTTTTCCGTTTATCTCTAAATCTGCCCAGCTAGTGAGAAGGAGATTAGCTGAGTAGAACTGTTTTCCCCACAAAATCTTGTTGACCGGTATTAAATGTAAACCTGTCTTTCATTTATTTATCAGCAGAACTAGTGCAGGCTGTTCAGCTGCATTTTTCTGGAACTCCTATCATGAAAATGAGATTATATTTTTCTGTGTCATCCCATTTGCCCACTCGAATGTTAGTTCAGCCATATTTCTCTTCTGTTCTTTTCAGATTTGTTTGATATCCCAAAGAATTTACTGGGAAATTTACATCAGGATGGCTGAGATAGTTCAAAAACTCTTGGCTCTAAACCTGCTAATATCAAAGTGTTTATCCCAGGGGGATGGGGATTTTTCCCACATTCTTCCCAGTATTCAAGTGGATTTTATTTCATCACATTAATACAATTATGTTAAGTGTCTTTCTGAAATTATACCAAAAATAATCAGTGAACTCTTCTACCTTTTGCCAGCCTGCAGCTTCCCCATTACTCCATGAAAGCTGACACCCGCTGTGACTCAGTTTATCCAGTTCTTTGAAATGTTATCTGCTCAAAGCTTCAGAGAAAGGATTAACTCCTCCTGGGAGAAGAAAGGAGTTCTCTTTGGCTGCGAAGACCACTTGAAAAAGTTATTCAGGCTTTATGCCTGAGGGAGCCATTGATTTTATACGTTAAGAGTTTCAGAAGCAGAGACTTGTTCCCACTTCATGTGACTCGGTGACAGATCACAAGAAAGCCCAGTGGGGGTGGAGCATTCCCAGCAGGATCCCCAGATCTCTTTAATAAAGTGTGGGGAATCCACACTTAAAGTTATGTGTGGAGTGATATATCCAAAACAGTTTGTGCCAGGAACCCGTTCCCTGTTTTTTTAGGAGTGTGCATAAATGTATTCCAGCGAGATACTTTAATGTGCAGCCCAGGAATGAGTGAATGGATGAGCAGATGAACCCCAGGTGAAAACAATGTGCTGGTTTTATCAGTGATAAAATTCAAAAGCCAGCAGGTGGAAAAGCATGGTTTTTCATGTTTGAAAATCCAAGCAAAACCTCTCTCCTCCACTCTCCTGGCAAAGTCTATACCCACCTCACTGATTAAAGTGGAGGTTTTGCATTTTCCAAGTTTTCCTGTCCTTCACCGCCTGCTTTTGACCACATCCTCTGCGTTCTCTGTCTTTCAGACCGATTTCGAGAAGGACGTGGACATGGCTTGTAGATCAGGTGAGCACATCACAGGTGAGAATCAGCAAGTGACCTGGTTTGAGGATTGAACTAGGCCATTTTTTCCCCCCCTTTCTGTTTCCTTTGTGTGTGTCTTGGTGCCATGCATGTCCTCACGTGGGTCACCTTTCCCTTCAACCCCGGCCAAAAGAAAGCAACACCCCGAATTCTCCCTTTGCTTTTCCTGTTTTCCCATAGCTCTTTTGGCCTTTTAACTGAGACCAAGCCTTGCCTCTGAGGAGTTGTTTTTTGCCGTTAGCACGGTGGCAGTGAAGAGCATCAGGGAAGAAGAGATGGGCTCCATCTCTTCCTACTGCGATCCTTCTTTGCTCCAGCAGCCCCTGCCCGAGGGGTCACTCCAGCCTCGGGCAGCTCTGTGCTCATGAAGGGGCTCTTTGTAGAAAGTCTGGAGAGCCTTCCCAGCACTGCACCTGGCTCCAGGCTCTTCTGTGCAGCTGGGAGTGGTTGGGTCTTTCCTCCTCTGCCTGCTCCTTTCTGCTGTGTGTTCATCACACAGGCTCCTTCGGGTCCTGAGGATGTGCGTGAGCTGACAGCCCCTTTCCCCAGTAACTCCAGGGGTGTCTGTGCTGCCTGGATTCTCCCT
The DNA here is from genome assembly GCA_013400315.1 of Bombycilla garrulus. Taxonomy (NCBI): domain Eukaryota; kingdom Metazoa; phylum Chordata; class Aves; order Passeriformes; family Bombycillidae; genus Bombycilla; species Bombycilla garrulus. Next base: position 571,003 of record VXBU01012189.1, read on the forward strand.
GGATGCTGTTCAGGTCTCGTCCTCTTCTGGTCCTGGCATGCCTGCCCTTCTGGCTGAGGTTTTTTTTCTTACCCTTTGTAGATATTGAGGCTTTCATTTGCCCTCCCAGACTTCTCCCCTCTGCCAAGCAAGAGAAATACCAGCTTGCTTGGAAATTGCATAATTCATATCTTCCAAACCAGGATCTTCCCAAGCCAAGGACAGCACACTCTGTGTTCAGTTACCACTGTGGCAAAGCTTCTCTCTCTGTCTTTTTATTAATTTTCCTTTCTCACCTTCCTTCTTTCCTTTTTTCTTGTCTTCTTTCCTTCTCTCTTTCTCTCCTTCTTTCCCTGCCCTGCCTTTTCTCCTTCTCCCCTCCTCTCTCTCTTTCTATAAACATCCACCTGTCCTTTTCATTTATCTTTTTCTTTATCTCATCTATCATTTATTTATCTGCTTCTAACGTATTTATCTATAATTCATCTCTTTCGTTCTGTCTCGCAATCACTTATTTATCTCTGTCCTCAGCTGCCTGTCTTGCTGTACCTGTTATTTATGTATTTCTATCTGTCAACATTTGTCCCTGTCACTGTGTTTCTGTGTATTGTCTGTCACTGTCACTATCATTTATCTGTCTAATATCTATCTATATCTTATTTATCTTTTCCTGTCCTTCTCTCTGCCTCACTCTCCCTCCCTGTGCTTATCACAGTCACAGTGTATTTATCTCACTTACCCCTGTGATATCTTATTTCATGGTCTCTTCTGTCCATTTATCTCTTTTCAGGGTCTGTCTGGTTTTTTTTCTTTCTGTTCTTGTCTCACACTCTCTAATCTAATTTCTAGCTGTCAGCCTCTTCTCATTTGTCTCCCTCCTTCTCTTTTGACACCAAGTATCTCAATCCCAAAAATTCACGTGTGAAAAACGTGTGTGTGGGGTCATGTCTGAGTCGAGGGGATGCTCAGGGAACACTCAGCAGGCACAGAGTCAGCTGCAAACCACTGCAGACCCCAGATTCCTCCTCCAGAGGAGCCTTCCTGGATCTACCTCTTCATCCCAAATCGAGTTTCCCAGGTGATTTGTTCCACGTGATTTCAGGGCAGGACCCCCTGGATCAGCAGCTTGCCAACGGCCTCATCTTCCCCTCCTTTGCCAGCGTCCAGCTCTACAATTTGTATTTGTCTGCCTGGAGATTCTCCTTCTTTCATAAAGTGCTCTTAGATTGTGCCAAGATAAGTAGTTAACAATAAACCTCATTTCAGAGACCTTTTGCATCATCCCATGCACTCTGCTTATTGAGTAATTAAATCCAGGAACCTGTCCAATGGTTTCTGGCCATCATTTCTCCTGGGGGCACCCTCTCCCCTCTCGTGATGGATTGGAGACGTAGCTGAGATCACTCGTAACCCCCTCACTTCGATCCCTTGGTAGGATTTGCTCCAGGGCTCGGTGTTGAAAGCTCACTCCTCTCCATGCTTGGAGATTGCCAAGTGGAAACCTCTCCAGACTTATTTTCTGCAGCTGATGTGAGCGTGGACAAGAGCCTGGATCAATAAACCATGCTGGGACTCCCAAGGGAAGGGTTGTTCTTGCTCTGATTTATCCCAGCCATGCCAAGATCACTGTGGCTGCCTGGGCTTTCAGCTTTAAAAGCTTTTTAAAAGCTCTTTTTATTCTCCTTGGTGCCTTGCTCGTCCTGCCTTGCCTGCTCTGTAGTCTTGGGGTGCGGGGAACTTTGATCTTCCCTCACTCCCACTCAGAGCTGGCAGGAAAATCAGTGTCCTCAGTGCCATGGGATGCCCACATCTCACATGGATAATGTCAGCTCACCCCAAAAATCCTTCTCTCTGGTCCTAAAAAAGATCCATTTACCTATTTTTATTTCCTCCTGAAATGGGTGAAAGGGGAACCTACATTTCTTTCTCTTTTTCTGTGCTGAAATTCCAGGTAAGTAGCCCACAACACTTCATCCCTGCCCCACAGTCTGATTTCCATGATTTTCTGATTTTCCTCCCAATGGAGACATCAAGGTTTACATTATTTTTTTCCCAAGATCTTTGTTGCAGCTTGAAATCAATGGAGCAACAGATTATTATGCCTGGAAAAGGTGCAAATGGCTTTTTTTTGTGAACATTGTTGTGTGGGAAGGAGTGTCCAAATGTCCTTTATGATGTGTTCATTTCCTCCTCAGTTTAAGGTTTTCCTCACTTTTTCATGAATATTTCCATCACCACTTGCTTTCCTGAAGGGAAATTAAAAAACTGCTGAAGAATGAGCTCTCATAATTACTGGAATGTAAGATTTTCTGGAGAGCAGTTTGAAATTCATAACAAAATGTGGTGCATTTCAAAATATCAATTTATAAACACTGGAACTGTTAAGGGAAAAGAGCAACCTGAAGTATTTTAGTGAGTAAATAGAAAAAAGTAAATTTGAAAGGGGCTGGAACTTGATGATCTTTTAAGTTCTTTTCCAGCCCAGGCCATTTGATGATTTTATAGTTGTATAAATCATTGATACTGTTGTATTTCAGCTATTTCCTGAATCAAAATATTTTTTTTACACAAAAACAACCTTTTATTTTAAGGAATTCTACTCCACAGGCTAATAATGTATAGATTTCATATATACATGCATATATTAGATGTACTAAATATCTGAAAATCTCTTTGGTTTTCAATGTACTGTTATCAATATGTTGGCCTAGATGGGAGTTTGGTTGTGTTGGAAAACTCACATCACAGAGAACTCTCCCAAAATAACCAAGCTTTTTTTTTTCCTCCCTCGCTTTAATTTTGCCTTCGGTATCCTGGATTTTAAAAATATAAATAATGTTAAACGTTAAAATGTGCCTCTTTGGGAGAGGTGCTGGCGGGGAGTGACTGTGGGAGGTGTCTCGATGTGCCGAGGAAAGCGCAGGTGAGGTGCTGAGGACGCTTCTCTGTCTCCCCAGTGCTGAACAAAGACATCACCACGTGCAGAACCTCGACCATCACCGGCACCCTGAAGCGCCCGTCGCTGCCCGACGAAGAGAAACTGAAACTCAACCACCAGAAAGGCTCGTCCAACTTCAACAGTCTTCCAGCCAACGTCTCCAAGATGCACCTTCAGGGCTCCCCGCACTACCTGGGGGCCATCAACCTCAACGAGTTCAGCAACCACTCCCTCACCCTGAAGAAGGACAAGAACCAGCCGCCGAAATCCATCTACATCTGCGACGGGGACATCTTCAAGAAGTTGGACTCGGAGCTCTCCCGGGCGCAGGAGCAGACCCTGGACACCAGCTACGTGATCCTGCCCACCAACACGTCTACTTTGAGGGCCAAACCCAAAGATGAGAGCAAATACAGCATCAACATCGACCAGATGCCTCAGACGCGCCTCATCCACCTCAGCATGGCCACCGACCCCGGCTTCGTGGTCAAGAGTCCCCCGCGGGAGCCGGTGGCCGTGGCGTGCAGCGAGGTGCAGGGTTCCTCCATGATCCAGCAGCAGCAGCAGCTGGCTCCACAGAGCATCTCCAACGAGGCACAGATTCCCAACAGCCTGTGTGACACGGGGGACTCAGGGAACTCGGGCGTGGTGTCCAAGAGCGAGACCGTCTCCACCCTCTCCATGAGCTCCTTGGAGGTGAGCGTGGGAGTTGCAGTGCTGCTCTCAGTCCAGGGGCTGGAAAAGAAGAACTTTAGGGAAAATTCAGCCCATGTCATAATCCCCCAAGGGACCAGGGGTGTGTGATTGTATTTTGGAACATGATGTCACAACTTCCAGAGCACATTCCATTGCTGGATTGACAATTTTTAGCCCTATAGGTGCTGCAAAGTCAAAAAAAATCATTAATTTATCGAAGACTGCTCATTTTCATGCCAGGCACATGGCCTGCCTCATCTTTTCCCCTGTAAATCCTCTGCCCTGTTTCCCATTTTGATGGTTTCAGTCATGATACAAATGAGAAAACCCCAGTGCTCCAGGCTGGACAGGGCTTGGAGCAGCCTGCGATAGTGGGAAGTGTCCGTGCTCATGGCAGGAGGTTGGGACTGGTTGATTTTAAAATCCCTTCCAACAGAACTGATTCAATAACTCTAAATATTTGGCACTTCCCATCGTGAAGAGCCAAAAAAAAACCACATTAAAGGTGCAGGAAAAGGGAAAGGAGAAGGACTTTTCTTTTTTTAACCTCTTACTAACCTTTACCCATCTCTTTCTCTCCCGAATATCCAGAGGCGGAAATCCCGGTATGCAGAGTTAGATTTTGAGGTGAGTACCTCCCTTTCTGAATTTTGGTCCCAAATTTTTTGAGCCACCCTCCCAAATTATCTCACCCTTGCCAGAACACAGGAAATCCATATTCAGCCTGCTCATACAAGGAAAGAGAAGTCATTCTAGAAATTGTCCTGCCTCTCCTTCTGGGCAGTAGGAGGTAGAAGTGAAGTGCAGATGGGTCAATTAAAGAGAAAACGAGATTTTGGAACAGTTTCTAATGAAATTTCCCAAATTCTACATGTTTGGGTGGGCTCTGAACACAATTTCAGAGATGACAAAAAGAGGAAAGGCTGGGCATGGGGACAGGTATCAGTTAAAAAGGGCAGCAAACCTTCCTTAGGACATCGGCAGTCAAGCTCAAATTCTGCAGCATGAAAATTTGATTGTTGTAAGTTTAAGGTTTTTTTTTTTTTTTAGGTCAAAAATTAGTATTTTCCATTTTCTCCCACCATCTCACCTTGAAAATGAAGGCAGTGCTGCAGTGGGTCCTGAGTAAATGCTGAAGGTGTTTTAGGCACCTGCAGGGACAGAGGGCTGGGGTTTAATGGTGTAACTAGTGGGAGGATGTGTTCCTGATGAGCGGGGTTTGCTGACCTGGGGTTCTTTGTGTTCGCTCCAGAAAATCATGCACACGAGGAAACGTCACCAAGACATGTTCCAGGACCTGAACAGAAAACTCCAGCACGCAGAGAAGGAGAAGGAGTCTCCAACAACGGACAGCAAGGTCAGTCAGGCACTTCCAGAAGCCCTCTGCTGCCCGCAGGAGCATGGGAAGCAGCAGGAAATTGGTTTTCCGCCCTGCATGTTGCAAAAAAAACACATGTGCACCACCCAGGAGGCCAGGAGGGACACGTCTGTCGCCATGTCTGTCCCCATGTCTGTCCCCATGTCTGTCCCCATGTCTGTCCCCATGTCTGTCCCCAGTCTGTCCGTGGTGTTGTCTTCCCCGTGTCTGTTCTTGGCATTCCCTTCCAGGTCTGTTTCCTATCCATCCACTCCTAGGCAGGAACTGGAACTGGGTTGACCACGAGGAAATGTGGGTGGAAGGTGGAGAGGGCAGAAGGAGGGGAAGCGTTTCTCCTCCCCGTGGGGCGAGGCAGAGGCCGAGGTGGCAGTGATGGGATGTTTTGGTTTACCACAGCAGTGGGGTTTAAGGTGTGATGTTGGGAGCACATTTTGGGGACTGGAGCCTGTGAAATGTGGGTTATTTGTGACAGATGTGATATGAGCGTGTGTAAATGAGTAAATCCAGACAAGGACGTGAAGGTTCTCCAAGGGCTGGAGCATCTCTCCTGGGAGGAAAGGCTGAGAAAATTTGGATTGTTCAGCCTGGAGAAGGCTCCTAGATGAGCTTAGTGTGGCCTTTCAGTGCCCACAGGAGCTGGAGAAGCACTTTGACAAGGTCATGTAGTGACAAGACTGTGACCAGCAAGGGGCAAGGGCTTTAACTTGAAAAACAGTAGGGTTAGATTGGATATTAGGAAAAAATTCTTCCCTCGGGGGGTGCTGAGGCCCTGGCACAGGTTTCCAAAAAAAGCTGTGGCTGCCCCATCCCTGGAAGTGTCCGAGGCCAGGCTGGATGGAGCTTGGAGCAGCCTGGGATGGTGGAAGGTGTCCCTGCCCGTGGGACAATTCCAGGGAATTGGAATGAGATTATTTTTATAATCTTTTTTAACCCAAACCATTCTGTGATCCTGTGGCGTGCGTGTTTTTCCTTGACAGGAGCAAAGTTCCAGGGAAAAGAGGACTCCTTTAAAGGAGACAGAATTAGGGAAGGACCTTCCAGCCTTTCCCAGAGATCTGGGACTGGAAAAAAAATATCAGGATCCTCTGTAATAATTGTTGTTGTAGATAATAAAATAAGAAAGAGCAGGCAGATGGCACCTTCCACGTGTCTCAGCCAGCTGGGCAAGGACTGAAAGGCTGCAAGGAATTCTTGCAGCTCCAGCAGAAGAGAAAAACAAGCAGCAGAGCCAGGTTGACAGTAAGAAATTAAATCTCCTGCACTCAGGAGAGAGGCAAGGTGAGCTAATTACAACAATTCTTGGTGATTTGTAATCAAAGCCCCTCATGACAAGGAAGACATTGAGGGGCTGGGGAGAGAAGGGCAGCGAAGATGGGGAAGGGTCTGGAGCACGAGTGTGGTGAGGAGCACTTGAGGGAGCTGGGGGGGATCAGCCTGGAGAAAAAGAGGTTCAGGGGGGACCTTCTGCTCTCCAGAACTCACTGACAGGAGGAT
>VXBU01012189.1:577703-605612 GCA_013400315.1 Bombycilla garrulus
TACTCTGCCAGGTAAAAAGTGATAGAAAGAGAGAAACCAGCTCCACTTGCACCAGGGGAGGTTCAAGTTCAATATTTGGAAAAATGTTCTCGGTGAAAGGGTGGCCAAGCACTGGAGGAAAGTGAGAGAGAAGTGGTGGAGCCACCACCCCTGGAATTGTTCAAAAGCCACGTGGATGTGGCAGCTGGGGACATGGTTTAGTGGTGGCCTTGGCAGTGCTGGGTTCCCAGTTTTGATTTTTTTTTGTTTTTTGGGTTTTTTTGGGTTTTTTTGGCAGTTATTTCAGTATGACACAGCTGTAAACCCAAAGAATGCTTGAATCCAGTGTAAAAGCTAATCTGTGGTCTATTTGCAGGAGGGGTTTATAGATTGGGAAGGTTTTAGCATTTCAGAGATGCATCTGTGTAGAATTAAAGTTGCCACTGTCAGCATCAAAGAGCTTTGAGCTGCTGAAGGAGGTTCTGAAGGTGGCTTTCGCATATTGACTGAATCTTTTTCAAGCTGGGAATTTTCCCTCGGATGTAACTGGAGAGGGGGAGCTTGTGAAGAGCAGGATTGGCAAGTCAGGGGTGGGTATTGGTTTAAAAAACATCCAAAGCAGTACAAAGCCAAATAAATAAGCTTTTCCCAGCCCTTTTCCTCCCATTTGCTGCTGAGAACACTGCTGTAACTCAGGCCTCATCTTCAGCTCGCCCTGAGAAGGCGAGGAGCAGATAACAGGGATTAAAGGAACAACAAGAGAATGTTTTCTCTTTTATGCACGTTTAGGTTATAAAACCATGGACTGTTTCTCCTGGTGGCAGTGATAAAACAAACCTTAGTGTAAGTCCGGCTTTCATTTGCATTGCAGAGCACCCTGGATCTGCCCCAACCCCTTGAATCCAAACATTCCTTAACCAGCAGGAAGCTCTGTGCCTTGTGGGTGTGAACATCGGGGTCCTGGGTGCCCCTGAACCCTTCCCCATCCCCATTTCCTGGCTCTGCTCCCTCTGCCTGCCCCGCTGTTCTCTCTGATTTTCCCTTTAAATAAACAACGACAAAGTCGAGCTCCCAGGCCTGGCATTTTCCCAGCCTCTCCTGGCAGCGTGTCCCGTTGTCCTCAGTCCTTTCCAGGATGCTCGTCCTGCTCCTCTCTCCTCCCGCAGCTCCAAGGTCGGAAAAGTGCTGATGGAACTGGAATGAAATGTCTGTGCAGGACGGGCATCCTGTGGGGATTCCTAGGAATGGTCCGTTCTTAGGGATCAGTTTTTTAGGGATTTTAATGTAAATGCCACCCCTGCAGTACTCCAGAGCACTTAGCATCCACTAAACACAAACCTCCTTTCATATGAAATCCTAAATTGTCAGATTTTTAAGGAAACACCAAAAGAAGAATGGGATGCAGGAACAGAGTTGCAGTAACTTTAGGAAAAAGGGTGGAAAATTCAACCATGACATTTATTTATTGTTGAGAACTTATCCAGCCTCAAGGGTAAAATATGATTTTTAGACACAGTTTTTGAGGGGTTTTCAGCCAAGACACAAAGGTTTGTACAAGCAACGTGTGTTCCTCCGTTTTAGGTATCCTGACAGATGGAAACTTGGGATAAATGTTAGTGCTGTGTACAGACAAATGTCCTTTGCTCACTATCCCAGAGAAGTTAAGGGCAGAGCCGGAAACATAATCAGGGACTCACAGAATCATTAGGGTTCAAAGAGAGCTCTAAAACCATCAAATGCAACCACTAAACTGTTTTCCAAAGTGCCACAACTGAAAATTCCTCGCAGGATGTGACTCCACCCCTTCCCTGAGCACCTCTTCCAATATTCAATATCCCATCTCTCGTGACAACCCTTTCACTGAAGAAATTTTTCCTGATATCCAACCTAAACCTCCCCTGGCACAGCTTGAGGACATTTCCTCTTGTCCAATCCCTTGGGAAGACAGACTGACCCCTACCTGGTCATCCCCATCCTCCTTCCGGGCAGCTGTCGGGAATTTTGAGTGGACACAGGTTTGGGGATGAATTCTGCTTTTCCATCAGCCCGTGGCTGAGGAGTCCTAATCCACATCCCACTGGGATTGGGGTGTCCCCACTGCCATCAGCTGCCTAGGGAGTGGGGCTGGTGTGTCAGAGAATTGTGGGAAGCAGGACAGTTCCTGGAATGCCAGCCAGGTGGGAATCTTGCTCCTGTTCCAGGCATTCCCAGGAATGTGACACTGGCCACAATTATTTTTTCACTCCAGTTATTTTGCAGGAAACCAAAGCACATTCCTCATGGTGAACTAAGTTGAGCATCAGAGTACAATAAAAAAGGATTCCCCTTCCTTGGGGAATGGATTTTTCCATTTTTTCCCTATTTTCTTTTCCAGTTTATTACATAAAATTTCTTCCATGTGACACGTAGTTTGTTTTATCCATACCTCAAGTCTAAAACTCACTGGAAGCACCCTCAGCTGTTCCTGACTGAAATCACATTTTCCAGCAGGACCTGTGTTCAAAGCACACAGGACCTCAAGTCTAAAACTCACTGGAAGCACCCTCAGCTATTTCCTGACTGAAATCACATTTTCCGGCAGGATCTGTGTTCAAAGCACACAGGACCACACATCCAGGTGGTGTTTGAGCCTTGGCCACCTCATCCCTACAGCAGAAAAGCGTGGTCACACTCAGAACGGCTTTGAGCTGAAGGAACGACATTTACATTAAATATTGGGAAAAAGTTTGTCCCTGTGAGGCCCTGGAACAGGTTGCCCAGAGGAGCTTTGGATGCCCCATCCCTGGAAGTGTCCAAGGCCAGGCTGGGCAGGGCTTGGAGCAACCTGGGAGAGTGGAAGGTGTCCCAGGAACGAGATGGATCTTTAAGATCCCTTCAACCCCGACCATTCTGGGGTTCTGTGATTTGTGGCTGTATGGACTGAGCAGAGGTGTAGACGCTATTTCCCAAAGTTAATTTTTCCATACTAGGGAATTAAGATAGGAGCAGAATGACATCCAGTGAGATCTGGTGAGTGCCAGCTCGAAAAATCAGGTTTTTAATGCACTGATGGATCTTTGTATGACCTTACAATGAACCTGGCAGGTCCCTTCCCACTCTGGATACTCTGGTAAATTATTTCACCCTTGCAGCCTTCAGGTGAGGCTGATTTTTTTCCTAACTCATAAGGAAGTTTTGGGATTGTAGGCAGGAATTCTTTGCTCCTCTTTTGCTGGAATTTGGGACAGATTTTCTCTGTCCACCTGAAGAGACGGAAGAATTTAAAAATAATCTGGTTTGCTGTGCTCACCCTCCTCCCAAACCTGTGGAGGTTTCACACTGTTGCCCTTCCATTTAATCCCAGACCCAACTGGAAGCTGGTGTAGCCCCTGAGCAGAAAACTGAATGAGCTCTGTGTGTGTGGAATATTCATCCCCCTGACAGCTTATTTGCAACCAGGAAGCATCAAAGGAACCAAAGACTTGGAGACAACCACAGCAGGATTTGCATCAAAATGCCCAGCCACCCCCACCAGGCATCCTGACAAAAATTTAAAGCTTTTTGGTGCCTGGGATGCACCAAACCCTCATTTTTAAGGCTGCAATAAGCAGTGAGTGGCTTCCACATGGGTTATAAATCTCTCTTTGTATCAGGGAGATTCTGGATGTATATTGAGATGTTAGCTTGGGACTGACTCAGACAGCAGAGTTCTTCCTCCCTAATCACTCCCATCACTTTGACTCCTTCTTTACCTCCCAATTGCTACCAAAAAAAAAAAAAAAAAATCCCATTGTTGGAAAACCATGCTGCAAGTTTGTTTCTCCCTTTCAAAGCCTGACCTTTGCCTGACAGACTGCAGGCTCCACCACACAATTTCTTCCCCTTTTTCCTCCTAAATACACAAAGTTACCCGGGTCTGAATTCTTGTAGCTGAGAGTTCTTCACATTAAAGGAGGGTAGTGGTTATTTTCAAACTGCTTTGTACTACACAGGAAATATTTTCCCTGTGCAGATCTGTGTTCTCAGGGTTTAACATCTCCAACACTGCTGCTCCCTGGGAGTTAATTGCTAAAGAAATTCCAAGGTTTGGGCTGGACACTGAGAAGAGTTTGTGGTTTTGCAGGATTTTAAAAAAGCCAAGGTTTTGCTTTTCTCGCACTTTGATGGCACTGGAAGTGACGCTCCTGCCTTCCCCCCCAGCAGGAATCCTTTGATCCAGCTCCATTAGGGAAGCTGGAATCCCATCCTTGTCCCTCCTTTCCTGCCAGCATCTGGCTTGGCACTGATTTTAAACAGCAGCTCTTTGCCTGTGCCGAGGTCAGCGCTGGACTGAGCTCTGCAAATTCCTTGGATTTCCTTCTCCTCGCTGAGGAGCTCCCTGCCACATCCAGCTCCTGCAGCTGGAATGGTTTTTGCTTTGGCTCCTGTCCTGCAGCTCATGTGCAGGATCTGGACTCAGTTTGTAATTCACAGAATCACAGAATGGTTTGGGTTGGAAGGAACATTAAAGATCATCTCATCCCAGCCCCTGCCATGGGCAGGAACACCTTCCACTGCCCCAGGGTGCTCCAAGCCCCATCCAGCCTGGCCCTGGACACTCCCAGGGATGGGGCAGCCACAGCTTCTCTGGGAAGAAAACACAACTCTCAAATCCCATCCCAAATCTCTGTTGATCCTGAAAAGCTCCTGCTCCAAATCCATTTTAAAAAGGTACAGTTTTTTTCTGCCTAACTTTTCCTTATTTCCTTCTGGACAGTGTTTCTGTCTTGATTCCTCACAATGAGATTTTTCTTGGTTTTTTTGGGCATTTGGAGATTTGCCCATTCCACCAGCACTGGCTTTGGCAACCTAATGGAGCGTTGAGGAAGAGGGACCATGAAGTGGGCACCGAGTCACAGCACAAGGGCAAAGGGTTTTAAGATGTCAGAGGGCAGGTTTAGATTGGATGTTAGCAAGAAATTCTTCCCTGTCAGGGTGGGGCAGGTTTCCCAGAGAAGCTGTGGCTGCTCCATCCCTGGAATTCTCCAAGGCCAGCTGGGACAGAGCTTGGAACAATTTGGGATAGTGGAAGGTGTCCCTGCCCATGGCAGGGAGGTGGGATGAGATTATTCTAACTAATGTCCCTTCCAACCCAATCCATTCCCTGATTCTGTAATTCTGTGGTTTTATGAATGCTGTTCGATGTTGTAGCTCATCCCCAGGCAGGGCTGTGTCTCCCTGCTGGGCTCTGCTACAGGAATTGGAAAATTGGGAATCTGCTGGCAGGGTGTCCCTCTGCAAAGTAGCTCCCCTTTTGGGAAGGGTGTCTCTGTGTCACATCTTTAATCCTCTCTGCGCTGCTTGCAGGCAGATTTTAACAGACCAATTAGTGCAGCTTTTATAGGGAGGAGCTCTGCATAAAGTCCGATAATTACCGCAATAAATTCTGTTATGAAAATGACGTCAAACCTTAATTCAGTCAGCCGTAAACCATCTGCCAGCTTCCAGGTATCGAAATACACCATCCATCAGGGGTTCTGCTCCTCCTGCAGATCATCCAGCACCTTTTGTCCCAAGAATTAGGGGACAAAATTTGTCCCAGAGAAACCCGTTTCCTGTATCCTCTGCTCCAACACCAGGCAGTGTTGAAACTCCTGGTTTTTATACTCTGAATAATTCTTTATAGAGTCTAAATAAAAGAAAAATCATGCTTTGGGTGCTCTTGGACCCCTCCTGCATCCCCAGTTGCCCCTGTGAGGCAGCTTTGAGAGTTTTCAGCATTTTAGGGAATTTAGTTCTCCAGGGGGGCTCTTCACCGACCATAAGCATTGTCCCAAAAAAGGCTGGGATTGGGCCAGCTGGATTAACAGGAAGGATGCTCTGGAAAACAGCCTGTTCCTCATGCTGCTGGGACCACAGGTGTTGTGTGCAGCCTTCAGGCTCTTCTGGAGTCAGTAAAAGACTTCCTTGATCCAGAGCCTCTTCACCTTCGGTGTGGCCTCTCCAGAATTTGTCTCACAGCCACCCCTTCAGGATGGATGAACTTCAGGGAATACAGAAGCAGAAGACAAATTATTATAGCCCAGCAAATGCTGGATATTTCAAGTTTCCTAACTGATTTCCAAGTTAAAACCACAAATTATTTCTACTTTTTTTTTTCAATTTAATTTAATGAAATTCTGAACAAAGCCAGCCGCTTCCTTTTACTTTGCTTTTCTCCTAAATGAAAAGGAAAAAAGGAAAAAGAAGAAAGCATAATCTTTGTAGTTCAGTAGCATAAAATGAAAGAACTGCAGCTACTTGTTTCTGAGAAGGAAAGGAAAATTTATCATTCCCTAAAGAAACAAGACAGCTTTCCCATTTTCTAATCACTTTTCATCGACATTGATCTGAAGATGGATTAGACCAGCGTGAGCCACATTTATCTTTTGAATTCCCGCTCTACGCTCCGAATAACTTCATCCTGGTCCTGCAGTCACCAGTGTCACGGGGAGAGACCATTTGGGTCATGAAATACCCTTCAGGTTTGCACCAGGGTCAAGGAGAACAGCCTGAGGAGGTGGTTCCAGCAGAGTCACCGCCGAGCCCTCAGCAGAAGGCCCTGAATTGCTCCTTGGGTTATTCGGGGTAACCATAAAAACTGGGTGTTGAAAAATGAGAATTAACAAAAACCGAGCAAAACCCCCCAAAACAGAGACAGGGAGGTGCAGCTTGAGCAGCCTGAGCGGTTCAAGCGCTTTGGCTGAAGTGGGAAATCCAGGCTGTGCCTCCGAGCAGACTCTTGGGCTGCGTTTATGCACTGCAGGAATGCTGCTCCTAAGGAAAAGAGTTGCACTGGGATGCAGGAGCTTAGGATCCCGCCAGCCTGGAGCTCTGGGTGCAGCACAGGAAAGTGTGGAGGGTGAGGGAGGGGATTCTGCCCCTCAGTTCTGCTCTGGGCAGAACCCACCTGGAACCTTTTGAACAGTTCTGGGTCTCGGCACATGAAGGACAGAGTGATCAGAGGGATGGAGAAAGGCTGAGAAAATTGGAATTGTCCAGCCTGGGGAAGGGAAGGCTCCAGGGAGACCTCAGAGCCCCTTCCAGTGCCTGAAGGGGCTCTAAGAAAGATGGAGAGGGACTTTGGACAAGGGATGGAGTCACAGGACAAGGGGAAAGGGCTTCAAATTGACACAGGGCAGGGTTAGATAGGATAGATAGGGAAGAAATTCCTCCCTGTGNGAGGGTTGGGAGGCCCTGGCACAGGGTGCCCAGAAAAGCTGTGGCTGCCCCATCCCTGGAAGTGTCCAAGGCCAGATTGAACAGGGTTTGGAACACCCTGGGAGAGTGGGAGGTGTCCCTGCCCATGGCAGGGGTTTGGAATGAGATAATTTTTAAGGTCCCTTCCAAACCATTCTGTGATTTATGAAGTTTCTCTGAAGTCCCAGGGCAGGACCCAGCACCATCACCTTTCCATTCCCACCACGAGTCCAGCACTCTGGAGTCTGCCAGGACCAGCTCTAGCAGAAGGACGTGTGGGTTATCTCAGTGCCCCTTACCTCTGTCTTTGTCAGATATTTGGGGGTTTTGTTGGCACTGCATCCTAAACACCTTTTATCCCAAACCCTCTCCCTCCACCTTAAAAATCTGCAGCTAAAACGAAAGTCAGGACTGAATGAAGGAGACTCCCAGTGCCACCAGGATGATGAACACCTGCAGTCTGGAGCTGGTTTTACCTCAGCTCTGAGTGTGGGTGCTCCCTCCTTTCCCACCCCCTTTTTTTTTTTTTTTTTTTTAATTTTTCTCCACAATCCTGGCACCAGGCAGGGACTGACAAACATTTCCCTCCTTCCCAGAAGCTGCTGGGCTGTGTCAGGGCAGAGTGATGGCTCTGTCCCTGGCCGAGCAGCTCCTGGTGCTTTCAGCCCCTGTCTGGGGCCCGGCCTGGCTGTCTCGGAGGCACCAGGCCCTGGCCCAGCCCCAGCGCCTTTTCCAGACAGATTACACATCCCTCTCTCCAGGTTTTTTCCTTTCTTTTCTCTGCATAGCTCCGTTTCCCCTCCTGCCTGCAAGGATTGCTCAGACCCCACAGCAGAGCTGGAGGGAAATTCCAGGGTTGGGGCAGTGCCTGTTTCTCTGTGCTGCTCAAGTGGCCGTAAAAACTTTTTTCCATATGGAGGGAAAGAAAAGGGGAGCTGTTCCCAGGAGCCTGCTACCAATTCCCAGGGTGTCCTGTGCCAAGAGGAGATTTCCTTTTGTCTCCCAGCATCCTTCCCAGAGCTCTGCCAGGCTGATTAACCTGCTCAGAGATCCCAGTGGGCACCGAGTCCTCCTGCAGCCCCCCCGAGCCAGCACTTCCCTCACGGCATCACCAGAGAAATCTGATCCTTTCCTGAGAAATGGAGAACTAAAATCAAGTCTCCCTTCTTCATTTCCTCATTTCCCAGATCTCTTTTTCATCTCCTAACTGTGAATAAACACCTTTGGTGTCACTGAGCCCACCACGGTCAGATAGAGATGTCACACTTGATGAGGATGGAAATCACCATGTGGAGCCAGACCCAAAGGCAGCTTCTGCCTCCTCTCCATGGCAGAGTCAAAAGGAGCTTGGGAAAATAAAAGGGCCGGCCTGTGGTGGTGCATCTTCAGAAAGATCCCCAAAACTCCAGGAATTTGTGCTCAGAGACCCCTTGATGCAGGATAGTGTCACTTCACTGGATAGCACCAAAGGGATGCTGGTTTGGGGAGTGTTTCCAAACTTCTCATGAGTTTGGAAGTTTTCAGGACGGACAGAGAGCTGTGGAAAGGTGGCTGGGGCAGCTCCTGGGGTTCATGCTGGTGCTCTGGAATTCCTTTGTTGGAAGAGATTATCCCAATCCCCACCATCAGTGGCCCATTCCTATCACCCACAAGCCTCTCAGAGCTTTACAGGCCTCTTTTACACCCAGCCATCTTTTAAGGCCTGAAGGTGGGAGTTTGTAATTTTCCTTCCACAGGACATTCTCTGTAACTTCATCCATGGCTGGAAATCGGCCACATTTATCAATTTCCCTTAATCCTTCTCTCAGGAAACCCACGGAGTGCCCAGAATATTCAAGATGCGGGTGCAGAATGGAGCTGTGCACTGACATAATATTTCCTGTTTCATTCTCTCTTCCTTGCTTAATTTTTCTCCTCTCAACACCTCACACCATTTAATATCTGGGGTTTGAATAATTATTGTCACCCTTAGGTGGTGTTCCGCGGTGACAGGGCTGATCAGAGGCCACTGCTGTCGATGTGAGCTCATAATTTTTTTATTTTGTTGGGTTTTTGGTTTTTTTTTTCCCCTCAATTTTTGTTCCCTCCCTGGATTTGCAGCTCCTCTTGCTCACCAGCCCGTGACAGAGAGGGCTCTGAGGTTTGCTGATCACGTTCAGGGTGCACGATCAGATGTGGGAGAATCCTTCCAGCATGAAGGAGAGGCTGAAGGTCAGGAGTGTGGCAGATGGAGAGAGAGTGTTAAAACAGGGGCTGGCTGCAAACAGAACCTGGTGCTGAAGGTGGCCATAAATAATGCTATCAAAACAGGGCTCTTGTTTGAGGGGAAAAAATCCAAATTATTCATGAACTTTATGCATAAGATCACTTGTGGTGCCCTGTAATAGAGCTGTGGACATCAGCAGCTTTGAAAACCTGTGGCATTACAGCAGTGGTGGGAGAAAACAAAATGTTTTTCATTGAAAAAAATCTGTCTTGACCAAGGTTGTTTTTCTTCACCTTTTGGGAAACTTAATGTCATTGCAATTTTTGTTCTATTTGTGCTTTTTTTTTCTCTCTGTGTTTCTTCCTGCTGTATCTTTTCAGGCAGAATGATGGTCTCCAAAAAACACTGTAGGTGGAAATTTCCCTTCAGGAAACTTCCAACTTGTCTCATTAAGACACACACAAGAGTGAAACAGGTTCCACTTTTTAGTTGCAGTGGTTCTAAAATAAGTTAAAAAATTATAATGGAATAAATAATGAATTTTATCACTTTTTCTGTCATATTAGTATTAATCACTGTCATGTTATATCACAGAATAAAGTAAGAATAACACCAGCAGTGTAACGAAAGCTCTGTGTTGCAGAATTTGATGAAAACCTCAGCTGCAGATTTCAAGAAATTGAGAATTGAGTGTTTTGCATTCTTTTGAGCAACACTTTTACACAACACGATTTAAAATAAAAAATAAAAAACAACATACCCAAACAACAATTCTCTTTAAAAGCACTTAAAAACGTTTCCCTTTGAATTAAAATGATCTCAGAATGCTTCCACTTCACATCGAGATGTTTACCTGGTTTGTACATTCCCCACCCTCCAACCACCAAATGCTCTCACCCAGGGCCTTCCTCCCGGGAGTTGTGAGGTGCAGGACCAACTTCAAGCACATCTTATTTTTATATTAAAGTTTGGACAAGCAGAATTCCCAGCTTGGGTGAGCCAATGAGAGCTGCCCCTGCAGGGATAATTCCACAGCAGCTTTCCTGTCACCGCTGCAGTTGGAGCTGGGACAAAAAGCCTGACAAAAACATCTGAGGGAAGCACAGACTGAGAAGCTGGGGCTGCTGGATGAGCAGCAACGATCTCAGCAGCCTCCTGGAGTGACCCCACAGCCTCTGTGTGGCTTCAGCTCCCCTCAGTCACGTTTTGGTGACAGCACCGAGCTGTGACACGTCCTGGGTGCCGTGTCCCCTGCAGGTCTGGCTCCTCACCTTCTCTCCAGGCTTTTCCCTCCTTGTTGCCACCCTCCACAATCTGCCTCCGTCCTGCCCTTCCCACTTCTCCTTTGGCAGGTGGCTCAAAAGGGCTCTGTCACATCCAGGGAGGCCTTTTCTCGCCTAGTGCTGGAGTGGTTTTGTGGAGATAATTATTGTTTTTGTGGAGGTAATTACTTGTGAAAGCATCACTGGTGTTTGGAGGGGAGAAGTTGAGTGGAACAACTCATTTAAAACCTTTCCTTTCTCCACCCACTGAGGAACACACCCATTTTCCAGCCCCTCAGCCCTCCCCAGAGCCGTGTCTTTGTGTGTGTGTGTCAGCAAAAACACAGCAAAGAGATTTTCTGGATCAATGTCCATGAGAGACTGGGTCAGTAAACTCTCCAGAGCTTGTTTGTGTGTGGAGTTGATGGAAACGTTTCCAGCCTCCGAGCTGAGCTCCAGCTCCTCAAGCAGCATGGATTTGGTTCCTGGCAGCACAGGGAGCAGGTTTTGCTGCAGTTGAGGAGTCTGTAAAGAGCTGTGCTGCATAAGGAACGTGCATCAAATGCAACAGGCGTTCAGGAAAACCTCACTGCAATGTGGATTTCATACGTGGGTTGGGTTGGAAGGGACCCGAAAGATCCTTCAGTTCCACCTCCTGCCATGGGCAGGGACTCCTTCCACCATCCCAGGCTGCTCCAAGCCACATCCAGCCTGGCCTGGGACACTTCCAGGGATCCAGGGACAGCCACTGCTTCTCTGGGAATTCCATTCCACAGCCTCACCACCCTCACAGGGAAGAATTTCTTCCCAATATCCCATCTAAATCTACCCTTTTTCACCTTAAAGCCATCACCCCTTGTCCTGTCACTGCATCTGTGGAAGTAGAAAAAGACCTGATATTCTCAAAACCACACTCAGTTTTTGAAAAAGTAGCAAAAACCTCAGGTGAAAGCTGAAATATTCAGTCATTAAGAGATGGATGTGGCAGTGGAAAGAAAAACAACATTTTCTTCTTGAAAATGGGCAGCTTGTACACCAAGTGTCATTTTCATTGATACCCCCACTTTATTTTGGATGAGAAGCTGCACAGGAAAAAAAGGATTTGTTGACAAGAGGAGGTAAAATTGTGGTATTTCTTGCATTTTGCACTAACTTTTCTTTCTCTCTCTTCTTTCTTACACTTTCCTCCTCCTGCAGCAAGAAAAACAGCAGACACCAAACAAGAGACCCTGGGAAGGCATCAGGAAAGTCCAGTCCCCGCCATCATGGGTTAAAAAGGACATCGAACCTGTGGCACAGTCTCCCCTAGAACTAAAAACTGTGGAGTGGGAGAAAACAGGGGCCACCATCCCCTTGGTGGGACAAGACATTATTGACCTTCAGACAGAGGTCTGAGCAGAAAGGGAAGAAAAAGGACTTTTTCTTTTTTCCGGAAAAACAAACGAAACAGACAAAACAAAAACCACGTTTTAAAGAAATGATTAAATTAAATCGGAACCGAGCAAGAGAAGTGTTTGGTTTCTTTTGAAACCTTTGGTAAGATGGAGTAAACTTTTGTATCGTTCTCAGCAGAGAGGGGGAATCTTACTTTATAGAGTATAGTAGCTGTAGGTTCAGGACAACACGAGCTTTCCCAGGCAGGACTGGAGGAGTGAGCCTGGAGGAGAGCGAGGAGGAGGAGGAGGAGGGTGGGGAGGGGCTGCAGGGAACAAGCCGTGCCATGATGCTCTTGGTCCGCACACCAGGAGCCCTCCTGCTCTGCTCTGCCACGGGGAGGTGTGGAAGGATGCCCGGCGGCCACCACAGAGGGCCCAGAAGATCGGGGCTGTCTGGGGACACCGAGAGGGGACACCTGCGGGAGCCTCGCTGGGATGTGGCCTGGCTGGGGCACTCCTCGCTCCCCAGCCTCTCCCTCATCCGCGGAGGAAGGAGATGGGACGCGCCAAGAAGTGGCCACGAGGACAGTGCCACTCCCGGGTGCCACGCCACGACCTGGCACTGGCGCACGGTCACAGCGGGTCCCCGCGGAGGGGGACGCGGTGGCTTCACCCACGGCTCGGGTGGAGAGGACAAGTGGGGCTTCCTCCTCTCATCCCTCCCCGGCGGAGGAAAGGACCAGCTCCGAATCTCCAAATCTCCAAATCTCCAAATCCTGCTCGCCCCATCTCCAGGGAGAGGGTGGTGGACAACAACAAGACCAACAAGAAGAATGTAGGTCATGTCATTGACTGTTAAATAGATAAACTCAGCACGGGCCTTGCAAAGGTCCTCTTGGCCTCGTCCTTTTTTTTTTGTTTGTTTGTTTTTGTTTCTTTGGTTCATTTTTGTTTTGAACTGTTATTTGTCCTTGCTTTCGGACTCAAATTTATTCCAAGCTGCCCCTCCCTGGAAGGCAGAGAGAGAAAAAGGGAAAGACAGATCTGCCGCTGTACCTGGAGATATTGGTAAACAGAGACGTTGCCTTAGGACATTGAGACAAACTGACAACACGAATAACGTCCTCTTGGAAACAAACAGACAAAAAAAAAAAAAAAAGCAAACAAAATAATCTATTTTTTTCCTTCTTCTTTTCTTTTCTTCAATAAAAAGAGAACTTGAAACCCAAGACCTTTCTTTTCTTTGGCTCTTGTCATTTCGAATGCCTTTCTGTGCCGTAGGACTGCGCAGCCATGGGGTGAGGATGCCACCTGCTGAAGGTGGAAGGCAAGTTGCTCCGTGGAAAGCTTGGGATGGTGGGAATACACAGCCCCTTCACCGCTGGCTTGCAATGTTTTGTTCTGGGTTTTGGTTATTTGGTTTTGGTTATTTTTTGGTTTTGGTTATTTTCCCCTCGCTGGCTCTTCTCTGCACTCCCTGCTACCCAGAGCCAGCAGCAGGTTCGTGGTCCTGCGGGGAGGAAGAGGTGAAGCTGATCAGGAGAGTAGGACATTCCTCCTCATAAAATGCAGTCTTTTCATTTTACTATGAAAAGAAACAACTATTTTAATTTTCTTCATTAAACATTTCTCAAGGTAGCTTACAAAAAAATGAGGTGTGTACATTTCACCTCAAAAAGTGTTGTGCAATATTTTTATTATTAAAAAATATACCAGTGACATTCCACGCAGACTTTATTTCTTATTATTATTGTTTTTGTCATCCCCAGCAGTGTCTGTCTGATGTTTAGACCAGCTCTCCCAGTTTCGGAGGTGAATGGAGACAAACCTCAGGTTGTGAGTGGCCAGACTGTGCCCAGACAGCAGCAAAGCTTGAATCTGAGTTACTACTGTGCTTGGGTCTCCTTTTGATTAAAAAATAGCAAACCTCACATTTTTAGGGAAAAACAACCCATGGGTACAAGGTGCAAAGCAATCACTGCCCCCAGCTGTGCTCCCCCCATGGGGAGATGCTGCTTGATGTGACAAATCTCTGCTTTGACTTCCCTTTGTGCCACCTGGGTGATCTCCAAGGACAGTGGCATTTACCTTGCCATTAACCACAGGGTATGAAGGATGGAAAGAAAAACTTAAATAAATCCAAGTAGTTATAAAGTAGGGAAAGTGGTTACTCATAAAACTGTGATATTATTGTTCAATTTTAGCTTATTCAAAGCACAAAGGCCTCCCTCAGATGCTGGGTTGTATGATATTGTAATTATTATAATTACACATTATGATTTTTAGCATACAGGTATCTTTCTACTGTGTTTTAATTATTTTCTCCTTCTTTTTTTTTTCTCCTTCCCTTCCCTTCCCCTGCCCACCTGAGCCTGCCCTCTTCACTCCCACCTTCCTCACTCACCCATTCACTGCAGCCGCCTTTGCAGGTCATTAATGATGTTATGTAATTACAGAGATAAATGTTTGTTTAAGAACTGTTGATATTCAACTTTCTCTGCTCAGCTCTTCCGGTTAATCCTGTTTTCCCCTGTCCTGCCCTCCCTTTCCACTCCTTCCCCTCCTTCCTCTCCATGTTTGTCAACACTTTTTTTTTTTTTTTTTTTTCTCTGTACAGTTTTCAGAGCACAAAATGAATGTGTCTGATTTCTAATAAAAGAGGTGGAAACTCCAGCCCTGTCTGCTTTTTAAAAGCGCCCCTGCCTGCACCCCACGTGTGCTTTGCATCGCTCCTGGGGCTGGGAAACTCTCCCGGCCCCACAGCTGCCTCCTGGGCTCTCTGCTCTGGAAGAGTTGTGACATGGGGCTGAATTTACGCAAATTTCAGCATTGTATCCTCTCAACGCCTCTAAAAATACATGTCCCTTTATAAAGCACACTTGCAGGACATGAGGAATCCCCTTTTCTGTGCAGTGCAGCTTCTTTTTATTTCGGTTTTCCAAACCCACGGCCTGATGCCTCCTTCCGAGTATCGTGGGATGTGAAGGGCTGAGATTTAACACAGATCTGGCAGCATTTCTGGTACAGGACAGGGGTGTGGGGTTCAAGTTTCCAGCGGGGCCAGGGTAATTCTGATGCCACCCTGCCTGCATCCCTGCAGAGCTGATCATAGAATTCCAGAACGGTTTGGAAGGAACCTTAAAAATCATCTCGTCCCAACCCCCTGCCATGGGCAGGGATACCTTCCACTCATCCCAGGTTGCTCCAAGCCCCATCCAGCCTGGCCTGGGACACTTCCAGGGATGGGGCAGCCACAGCTTCTCTGGGAAACCTGTGCCAGGGCCTCACCACCCTCACAGGGAAGAATTTCTTCTCAATATTTAATCTAAATCTAAATCTACCCTGCTCCAGCTTAAAGCCATTCCCCTTGTGCACTCCCTCAGTGCCCTTGGAAGAAGTCCCTCTTTTTATTTTGCTGTCCTCCATCAGGTGCTGGACAACTCAGCCTGGATTTCCCTGGCACCTCCTGCAGGACCAGACTCTGAGCAGGACTGCACAGTGCACAGGGCTTTGAGGATACAGCTCATAAAATGTGGCAAGAAATTATTTGAGCAACAAATTATTCACTTCCTTGGTGCTTATCCTCGAATGGCTGAAATCTTCCAGCACAAAAAAAAAGAAAATTGTGTCCTTATCTCCCTGACTCTGCTCCATCACCTGTTAGATTTTAGGATTATAGGCAGGACTACAGGAAGCCTAAATTTTGGGAAAATGGGCTCCAGAACTGCTGGTCTCCAGAGCCATCCAAAAATAGCTTCATCCAAAGCCAGCATAGCCCGGTAGGTCCTCTGGTGAAATTATTTATCTTGGTCTGGCTGAAATAATGTGGATGTCCTGAAAAATCTGGAATGGCTGCAGACCTGTGGGGCTGCCTGGAGGCTGTTAGCCCAGTTCCCCCTTCCCTGAGCCATGATCCAACATTTCTTCAACCAGCAGCACTCAATGGTGAGTCCCAGGCCTTCATCCTTCCTGAGGAAGTGTTTCTCACCCCACATCTGCCATTCCATGATCCTTCACTGGGTTGGACTCGGTGGTTTTAAAAATCTTTTCCAACTGGAATAATTCAATGATTGTGTAGCCTTAGGGAAGGGAAATGCCACCTAGCACTTGATGAGAGAGCAGGAAAACCCAAACCTTGGATCTCTGGCGTAGAGCAACCCAGGCGATCCTTCTGCTTCCAGCCAGAGGAGGGTGGGAGGAGGGAGCACTTCTCCTCACTGTGCTCTGGGACTGTAAATGAAAGCACTGCCTGAGGTGGTGGGTGCAGGAGCTCAGTGGGGTTTGGTTTGCACTGTGGTTATTGTGTGCTGGCTGCAAGGGAGGGTCACTGCATAGTTTAGCTTGGAAAGGGACTCCTGAGGTCCCCTTGAACTGCCCTGTTGTCCCTGTGATCCTGCCTTGCAGCCATCCCATCTCTGAGGCAAAGACAGAACACCTGGGGACACCTCATCACACCTTCCAGTACGTAAGGGATGCTTATAAAAATGAGGACTTTTTACATGGATAGATGGTGAAAGGACAAAGGGAATGGTTTTAAACTAAAAGAGGTGAGATTAAGATGAGATATTGGGAAGAAATTCATCCCTGTGAGGGTGGTGAGGCCCTGGCACGGGTTTCCCAGAGAAGCCGTGGCTGCCCCATCCCTGGAAGCGTTCAAAGGTTGAACGGGGCTTGGAGCAACCTGGATAGTGTCCCATGGCAGGGGGGTGGAATGAGATGATTCTGAAGGCCCCTTCCAACCCAACCCATTCTCTAAATTCACCATCATCTCACACGGATGAAGCACAGCAATGCTGTGGTGGTGTTTAAATTGCACACTGCCCATGCAAGAATTTGTAAGTCTTGGTTGCTAAACTGGGGAAACATGGCTGTGCTGGAAAATTGTGAGGAGCCTGAAAATGGAAGAAAATGCAAAGTGTGTTGCCTGGGGTGCTCTGATGGATTCACTCAACCCCTTAACCAAACCAGCAGCAGTCTGGTCCAAAACCCAGAGGAGGCAAAGCCTGAGCTGTAGGCAGGCCAAGAACTCCTCCAGGAAAACCACAGAGGAGCAGAGTGAGCATCGATGCACACGAGCTTGGAACACTGAACAAAGCATGAGTGAGTAACAGATGGCTTTTCCAAGGCTCATTTATCAGAAAACAGAGAAACTTGTTGGTACAAGGAGGTTTTTTATTTCAATTTCATTCATACATTTCCATTTGATGCGATTTGACTCTGAAATGACCACTTTGGTCCATAAATAGGACATAAATAAGTGAGCTTTCTGTGAACTGCCGTGGAAGTGATCTCCTTCCCTGGAGCTGGGACACCTCTCAAGGTTGCTCCCTGAGGATCCAATATTGGGAAAAGGAGAGACTTTTTCACAATATTGGATCTTTGGATGAGTCCCATTTGAGTTGTCCCTGAATTCCAACTGGACTGTGTGCCAAGAGAGTCTCCCCTGGAGTTCAGGGATTTCCTAAATCCCTCAACATTTGGGATTCCTTAACTGAGAGATCCTTCCTTGGCCAAGGTGGAGAGATCTTTACTCGTGGCAGATCCTCAGTAAGTTGCTGATATCAAGCTGAATTAATAATAATGTAATATTGCCAACCTATGTACTCAGTATTAATTATTATAAACTTTCTGTGGATAACTCCATTAGACACAAACCACTGCCCAAATCTGAGACTGAGATTGGACCTAACTGCACCTTGGCTCTATCAGGAGTTCAGACAGCAAGAGGGGGGCGCTCTGAAATTTGTGACTTTACCCTTTTGTGTCTCACTTCTCTCTGTAAATCCTTCTAGTATGATTCCACCTCAATTTTTCTTTGCACATTTCTTATATTAAATAACAGTGAACCTTGTTTTTGCGACGTCACATTAACCCTACTTTTGCTGATACATTTTACAGTGGACCTCTCAGTGATCTAAATCATCCCTTCACCACAGCTGCCCATGCAGGAAAAGGCCCATGTGGAGCAAGACAACGTTCCAGGGAGATTTAGGATCAGCCCAGGAGGTTTTTCTCTCCAGTCTCTATTTTCTGACTCAAGGAGTGCTTGAGCTCACTGTGAACTGTGTCAGAGATGAATCAGGGCCTGAGGTGAATTTCTCCTCCTGAGCTCCAGCTGGGACAAGATCTAAACAGAGAAATAAAGAAAGAAGACTGTTGTTTTTTTCCCTTCAGAGTTTCCCCAAACCACTTGTAGCAGGAAGAAGTCAGAGTCCTCCGGGGACTCCTCCTTGCACAGGGATCCCTGTGGAAGACACCTCCAGGTGCTTGTTCACCAACATCAATTTTCAGTTATTTCCCAAAAAACATCCCAGGGCAGTGATGTGAGCCTTGCTCATCTCCTGTGTCCCAGAAAGCACAAACAAAAAAAAAAGGGGGCTTTGGCACATTAGGACGGGATAATGTGGCTTCTGAAGATGCCATCAGACTCCATGATGGCCAGAGGAGCTGCGGCAACCCGAGAGCACACTCCTGAATAAAGTCCCCTCCACCCGCTGCTTCACAGATGTTTGTTTCTTTGAAAAGGCACATTTCTTGGCTCCTGAGGAGGTGGTGAGAGTCCTTTGAATTTCTGAACTGGGAAAGAAAGGACAGATGTTGGATTTTGGAGGAAAAGAGAGGACAGATGGTCAGCTCTAAGGGGAGACTTTCCAATGACTACAGGAGCTCTAAGAGAGCTGGAGAGGGACTTTGAAGAAGGGCCTGGAGTGACAAGACATGGGGGAATGGTTTTAAACCAAAGAAGGGCAGAGCTAGATGGGATTTGGGAAGAAATTCCTCCCTGTGAGGATAGTGAGGCCCTGGCACAGGTTATGCAGAGAATTTGTGGCTGCACCACCCCTGGAGTGTCCAAGGCCAGGTTGGATGGGGCTTGGAGCAGCCTGGGACAGTGGAAGTGTCCCTGCTCATGGAAAGGGGTTGGAAAGAGGTGATTTTTAAGGTCCCCTCCAACCCAAATCATTCCGTGATGATTTATCATTTATGCAGTACACAGCAGGACGAAGGCTGCTATTTTTTTTCCCTCTCTAATGGAAAATTCTGTGCTTCAAAGGCACAGAAATTCAAAATTAACATACAACTCTTCGCAGCAGCACTTTGACAAGTGACCTCTGCAAAGGTGTGGCAACGACCAAAGAAAATTATGCAAATATTGGGAATGATTTGAAAGCAGGAGAGAAAGAAGGAGACAAATTTTGCAGGAAGTAAGAGAAGTACAAGGGAGTTTCTATTCAGGAGAAATAAGAACATGAAAAGGAAAGCTGTCCTCTCCTGCTCTGTGTGGGTTGAGGGTTTTCAGGGGATGGACAATCAAAGCATTGCTTAATGGACACCAGGAGTTTCTTGGCTTTGATCAATTGTCTGAAATAATTGGCAGCTTTTCCACATTATCTCATGTTTGTACCCATTATTAATATTGTAACTCGAGCTTTGAGGCTCCGGCCAGCGCAGGCTTCCAACACTTGTGGGTGTTTTGCATTTTCATGGGGAATAAGGGACCATGTCCTCTTCAAAGGGTTGGCAACCTGCTGGAAATACGGGAGCACAGAGGAAAGGCAGAGAGCTGGACTTGAACACTGAAAATTCGGTCTTGGAGGGAAGCACTAAATGCTGACCATCTGCTTCCTCCACAGAAACCCCTTCAGGCCAAGCCCTGGTACCACTGGAGGTGTAAAATCCTCTCAGCCACTTTTGCTGATTTTTTCCTGGAAGAGGATGAAGGCAAGGAAGGAATTGCTGGGTCTCAGTTGCTGCCCATGGATTAAACTCCCTTCTGTCCTAAGATCAGAGAATTATAGATTCAAAAAATGGCCTGGGCTGGAAGAGACCTCAAAGATCACCTCACTCCAACCCCCCTGCCATGGACAGGGATTCCTGAGATGGGGAAAGGTTGGATTTCAGGGCTGGCACCTATTGTTAGTTATCAAAATAAAGTGATTTAAAGGATTGGCCTCGCTGATGCTCTCACTGTAAATCAGCTTGGTGTACAAAGGCTCATCCCTGTTAAGTGTCAGACAAGGCTTTGGACCCAGTGTAAGATTTAGTAAAAACAAAAGGAAATGGAAAATGGATCACACAAGCACAGATAGTCAAAGAGTTCTTATCCTTAGTATTCAATTACCCTCATTAAATAAAGCATCTAATTTCCCTGAGATTAAATCTGCGATCAGAATATTTTGTCTGTATTCAACAAAATCTCTCATTGTGGTGTTAGTGGAGAAAACGGGAATTCATGTGCACGATAAAGAAAAAGTGCTGGGGAGGGTAAAAAGCTATGATAAGAGTAGGACAGAGAAGAATAAAAATGTTCCTCTGTTAAGCTGAAGATTTGATATTTTTATTTGAATCCTTGGGAATAAAAAAAGAAAAGTTGCTTGTCAATAAAAGATTTGGAGGCAAAACTTGGAAGGACATTGTCAGAACAGAGAAGGATTGAGACATCATCCAAGGAGAAGCAGATTCCTGGTGAGAGCAGGGAGAGGAACGGATCAGCATTCCACAGAACCAAGTGCACGGCCGTGGAACTGCTGCTGCAGCCTGGGAGGCTCAACAGATGGGAGTGACAAGGGAGAGAGGCTTGGAAGCACCCAGGGCAATTCCCAGCCACGGAAAAATCAAATGTCAAGCTTGGGATGTGCCAGGAAAGGCCTTTCCAGTAGTGGCAAAGAGGGGGAGATGATATTTTGCAAGAACGAGGTGAAATTCATTTGGAACTCTGAGTGTGTCCAGGAACTGAGGGGTCGCAGGGTTTCCTAAAGCCCTGATGTCTCCTTGATGGTGACACCAGTACAGCTATGGACAGAGAAGAGGGATTCCAGCTGGGAAGGAATGTTTGGAACCGAGACCTCACAGTCTGGCTTAGAGATTCTGGCTTCTCTAGTAATTTTGAAGCACATCAAGAGGTTCATGGCTGAAGGCTTCATGGCTTTAACCTGGAACATGCTGATGGTGAAAGAGCCTCTGATTATAAAGATAGAAATGAAAAAATAATCAAGATTGGGAGTTAGGATGTGATTCCTTACTGGAAGTGTGGTAATCCCAACCTGAGAGAGAGCTGGGGAGACAAAAATATGGTTGGCTCAAGAAAAAAATTTGGAGAACTTGTTGGTTCAACAAAAGGGTGTTAGAAACAGCCACACTCAGCAGGCTGATGGTGCTCCTCCCGTCCCAGATCCATGTTCCCAAGTCTGGAAATCAGAGTGGGGGAGCATGTGTTCCCAGCAGGAATATACAGACATGGATGGCCTGAAAAGCAGAGCATGGCACTCTCGTGCACGATGGCTCCGTGCTCTTCTTCACAGCCCATCACAACTGAAACAACAGGAACACACCCAAAATGTGTCTCTCTGACACGGCTCAAGGATCCCGGGCTAGCTCTGATTCCTCCAGCACTGCACCAGGAGTGGGGAACAGCTTCGGTACGCATTCACTGAAAGCTGAACCTTTAGAGCTACCTGCTCTACAGTGATCGCTCACAATCAAGGAGAGAGCAAAAATGTGAGGACAAGCTCTTCATCTTGAGGTTCCAGCAACAGCACTTCACCAGGACTGAAGGAAACAGGAGCAGAAAAGCCCCGAGCACCGTGTGCATGGGGTTAAATACAACTGAAAATCAGAGGGTGCGTACGAACAACCGACCAACCGGGAATCCTTAGGGGAGGAGCGAGAGGATTCCATAACACTTTCAGGGCCAATTGGGACAGGTGGGAGGAGAGGGCAAGTCACATGGGCCAATGGGGCATCAAGGATTAGGGGAATTCCAAAGGGGTGTCTCCATCAGGGATTGGCTCAGGGTGGAATTGACTGGGAAGGTTCCGGAACAAGGGGCAGGGTTACAGTGACAGGCAGGGAAGGATCTGGAACGAAGGGAGGGGACATTGAGGGACAGCTGTTGAGGGTGGATACAATCAAGGGAGGAACTATTGGGGGAAGGAACACAGGGAGGAACACAGGGATAAACCATTATAACATCATAAACAACCTAAATTGAAGATAAACACACGCTGCAACATCTCTCCAGCAGCTGGGCTTGGTCTATCCAGCAGTTTCCCCCATTTTGGCATCAGGATCCTTGAGCTCCCGAGGTTGGTGGCTCCAGTCAAGCAGGTGGCCCCACATCTCCCACCCTGCTCCCAGCCAGCCTGGTTTGTAGGAAACTGCATTAACACGGGCTCAAGAGAGAAACAATAACACAAATCAGCATTGAAAATCACTAGGAATGACTTCCCATAAAGGGACAGATGCTGTGGGATCAGGGGAGGGCTGGGCTCTGACCTGCAGCCTGGGAGATGTGAATGTCTTTTGTTATTGATATTATTGCTGTTAATGCAGGATTTCTTAAAGTTTGTGTGTTCCAAAGAGGAAAATTCACCCAAAATACATCTTTAGAACCAGTGAGTCCAGCCTAGACTCAGCAGTGTGTCCTGTCTGTAACTCATCCTTTGAGTGCCATAAACCACAAAAGCTGGCAGCAAGAAAGAATCCTGGGCAAAAATGTTTGGGAAAAAAATCGTCCACAAAGATTTTTTTCAAAGGCAGAAGTGCATGACTGCTCTGTAACTTTCCCCTTTTTTGGTATTGATTGCTGGAAACTTGTCTAGGAATCCTGGAGTGCTAAGGACTGGTGTTAATTACTCCAAATAACAACCTATGCATGCCAAACTAAGCTGTTTTCACTGGCTTGTGGAAAGTCGGAGATTGTCGGAGATTGTTTGCCAAGGGAGGGATTTTCTATTAAAGTAGCTGAGCCTGTGTGTCCTCTGCAGTGAATCCAGAGGAGACCCAAATTCATGTTCCTCTCTGCCTATCTGAATTCACAATCCTGGAGCAGCCCTGTGTAGTGAGAGGTTCCAGTTTCAGTCCCAAGGCTGGAATTACCACTCTGCCGCTTAGAAACCACATACGAATTTCCACCCCAAATTTCTGTCTTTGTAATCAAGGACTTTTACACCATCAGCATCCTCCAGGTTAAGAATTCTTGTTTTCTTTTGCTGTTCCCTCCCTCCCTTCAAAATCTGTCACTGAGAACAGAAGGGATCAAAATATCTTATTTTAACCTGGCAATGAATTAAGCACAATTCTAATTCTGCTGAGAAATCAGACTTCTTGATCTTTCAAAGCTTTCAGAGACATCTTTCTTTTGGGAGATCAGGATTTTTTGTCTTTGGTCTCTCAGGAGTCTTCCAGCAGGAGACAGGAAATAACCGAGGGCCCTCATAATTCCATTGGATTTCCACCCTGAGCACAGGACATGAGTGGTGCCATTTCCTTGTCTTTCCAAGAAGAGCCCTGAAGAAGGAAATCAGGGAACACCAGAGAGGAAAAGAAGGAGGGAACTTTCTTTCCCTCTCCCAGGCTTGACTAATTATAAAACTTCTTAGAAAGGCTCCTACTGAGCAGGTGAGGGGCTGAGATGAAACAGCAACTTAATCCATGGGGATGAACTCCATCAATGATCCAATTATTTAGGATCTGATGTCTTTTGTGTCTCTGAGTCGGGCAATTCCCAGCCCTGCGTGTGGAGATGGACAGCATTTCGCACCAGTGAGTTTGAAGTGGGGGGAGGCACTGCCGAAGCCTGCCTTGATTTACAAACGAAACCATTAGCATATAAATTGGTACCGGAGGTTTGCGAGCAGTGCAGCCTCCCCGGCTTGGATGAAGCAGCGGGGCTGAGACCGTGGGGAGGAGGCAAATTAAAGTCTCTGCTCCTACGGCTCACTTCGGAGTGTCAGCCTGAGAAAATGAAAGTCGTTTTTTGTGTCGGCTTTATTTATCTTTGATTATTTTTCTCTTGCTGCTGCTTTAATTTCTCCCTCCTTCTCTCTTTTTCCCTCACCCTTTGTCTCCCTTGCTCTGGGACGGGTTCTTGCACATCCAGCCAGCACTGCAGATCCTGGATATTTTTCATTTAGTAAAACCACTCCACATCTTCCTTCTTTATCTGGGCTGCTTTGTGCCCCATCCACTTTTATCCTTTTTTCTTGAGCTCTGTTCTTTTTCACTGTGTCTTTCATTTGTTTTCCGCTGCACTTCTCACTCCTTCCTCTTTCTTTTCTCGTTCTCATGAGGAAACACGAAAATCTCCAGTAACAGCAGGGGCTGTTGGTTTTCCTGTGCTGTTCCAGTCATAGTCCTCTGTCTGTGCTTGGAAATGTCTCTAAAAATGCCCATTCCATGCTCACTCTGCCATGAAACAAACTATTCTAATGGTGCTTTCCTTGACCCTGCAAAGTAGAATTAGAAAAATCCTCCCTAGCAGCAATTTTTTGAGTAGAAAAACAGATTTCTGAACAAGTGGAAGACTGGTCTAACCTATCTGCCCTTTGTCCATTGCACGGCTCTGTCCCACTTTACCTCCATAATTTCCAGGGATTCTGTGCAGCAGATCTCTCTCTCTCTGTGTTTTCCAAACATTTGACCACGAACGTGGGAAGAGGATAATTTTCTCACCAATTTTCATCCTTCCAGGGGTTTTTATCTCAGCCTTCCCCTAAGTACTTCCCACGCTAATGTCCAGTTCCATGAATTAACCGTCAGCTGATGCCACCATCCTCTGCAATACCTGATTTAAAACCATCTTTTTCACATTGGCAAGACTATTGGCAACGATGTTTCTTCCTTGCTTTATCAAATGGGTCCAACTCCCGATGTCTAATTCTGGATCCACACAGGTGCCTGCTTGGATTTCATAAATAAAAGGATCAATCCCTTTTTTGTAGGAACCAGATTAACAGAGAAAGCGCAAAGAAGCTGTTGACTGCAGTGACTCCAAAATCTACTAAAAAAATCTGGTTTTCTAATTCGCTAAAGCATACGGACAATAAAAAGATTGCTTGCTCAAATCTCTGTTCTGGTTCAATCAAAAGGATGTAATTTGTCTTTTAAAAAATTCCAGATACAGAGATTAATGCACTTAAGCCCCCAGGCAGGCTTGGGTTTTCCAAGAGGAGTTTGGCTGTTGGCCTCCATCCACGGCTCTGGAAGCTGTTCCTGGCTCCAGGAGTTTTATTTCTCTGCACGCTGATCAAAGATGAACTTTCACACATTCATATTTAGTCACTCTGGGCAGAAGAGCAGGGAAGGTGTCTCCAGACTGGCTTATGGGCCACGAGAGCATCTTCCTTCTCTCCCAGCTCCCTTTGGAGGGAGGTGATTTAAAAAGAAAAACTGTTTTAATAAAGAGCTGGGTGATATCTCAGCCCTGGAGTGGTGGTACATTTGTCTGCACACATTATGGGTTTAATTTGGTCCATGCAAAACCCAAAGGAAACCGATTTTAAAAGTTGTAGAGTGGTTTGGGTTGGCAGGGACCTTAAGGGGCTTCATATTCCAACACTTTCCACTGGACCAGGTTGCTCCAAGCCCTGTCCAACCTGGCCTTGGACTCTTCCAGGGATGGGGCTGTGGATGAGAATGGTGAATTAAAGAGGGTGGAATGGGAAGGTGCTGCAGGGAATCAAGGAATGAAACTGCCCCTACAGTGCTCAGTTACAGCTGCCCTTGATGAAGACATCACCTTCCCAACAGCTTCAAACAGGGCTTTTTGCCTTATCAGACAGGGTTTCTCTCTGTACTTTCACATGTAGATGAATAAGATAAATGAATCAGTTTCTCCTTTCATTAATTTTTCACTATGAAGTCCCTGGTATAATTACTCACACTGCAATAAACCACCTCAGCCCTATCAGCAAGCTGGAAACACTGATGTGAAATGAAAAACTACAGAAAAGTTTCTTCTGAGCATTCCGAGGCAAGTGAGTTGTAAACACAAACACCAGCAGAATTTTCTGGAGCAGTGTAAAACCTCTTGCTTGATTTAAATCACAGCCCAGGTGGTGGGACAGGATTCTGGGCTGACACAGAGGTTGTTTGAGCAGGACTTTTGGAAAATTTTCACTTTCATGTTGATTCTGTATTTAAGATTTTAAGCAGAACACTTTATTGGTTGAACACAGACACCTCAGCTGGTGACTCCAAACTCCTGTGGTAGTCCATGTAGAGCCAGAAAACCTCAGCAATGGAGTTTGGAACATCTTAACCCAGAAACCCCAAATAAATCATTTAAATCATTTATCACATGCTCTCTTTTCTTTTTATTCACTCAACAAGGGCTGGCCAGGTTGTAGGGAGACAAATTGCAATTCCATAAATTCAGATTAAATTAGTGCAGTCCTGCTTTCTAATTTTCCTGTGCTCGGCTCTCTTTGTGCTTTTCATTAACTGGGTATTGATCAGGTTGGTTCAGAAGGGTGAAAATCATTGAAGAATCACAGAATGGTTTGGGCTGGGAGGGACCCTAAAGATCATCACGTCCCAAACTCCTCCCAAGGGACACTTCCCACTAACACCTCAGGGCCCCTAAACAACCTTGAAGGTTCCTTCCAACCCAAAATATTCCATAATCCTATGAAACACACCTTTTCCAGGAACACTTTCCAACAAAACAAGGGCATTTCAGCTGTCCCTGACAATTCCAGAGGGTTCAGCCAGAACTGTATTTTCCCACTTAAAACTGATGCCAGGGAGCAATCCACTGTGAATTTTCTGGTATTTCTGTAGTGAAAAGAGTGACCTGTGCTTGGTTTGATTTCCTCTTTGGGAGATCCAAGCTCTGGATTTTTGGATGTCTTAGTTCCAGGCTGCCCTGGGCGGAGTTCTCGGGAAATGTTGGAGTCAGCATCCCTGGAAGAGATGGAAAAACAAGTAGATGTGGGCTTGTGATATGGGTTAGTGGGTATGGGGCTGTTCAACCAAGGGCTGGACTTGATGATCCTGGAGCTCTTTTCCAACCTAAATGATCCTAAGATCCATGTTTCGGTATCAGATGTGTTGTTCCATATCTTTCCCATGATACTTTTGAAAATCTAACTGGTAATCTCGTCTTTCAGGTCACAAACGCTGTGCCCTATTTACACAAAAGAGCTGCATTTTATACAATGTTCTGGGATAAATGGTGCCTTAAATCAGCAGAAATTTGTTCTGTCAGCTCTTGATCCCCGTTTCAAGTATGAAGATGTGTCCTGTCAGCACTGCAGGTTAACATTAGATCGGGCAGAAGGAATCAGTTGTTTATTCACCCTGCAGGTCCCACTCCAGTTCACCAGGACAGGATTTGTTCTTAAGCTGTGCTTTGAAATCTTGTCGAGCCCCATGTGGCGCAGGAGTGAATCTTCTGGATGAAGAGACACCGAGGAACGCTTCAGCTGCCAATACAGATGGTGGTTAAACTTCAGGTCCTCCTGTTCCCTGTCAGTTGTCACCTTGGCAAAATGCTCCTGTGGCTTCCCTGTAACTCAGCCCTCCCTTCCTGCTCCCCTTTTCCCAGCTGCCCATCATCCCCTGAAGAAATTACAGTAGCACATCAAGTTTCAGGGAAAAACATCCTCATTTTCCGAATTCCAGTGTAGAGTTTCTTGAATTTCTTAATAAAAAAAATCAATCTGGCAACATATTTTAGTCTTTTTCTTCCTCTCATTCTCGTTTCTTTGTTTGTTTTGTTTTTGTTGTTTTAGTTGGTTTTTTTTTTTTAAATCCCCTTGTCCTACCATGGCCCTGGGTTTTTTTTTCTGGATGCATTAAGAGTTACCAGCTCATTCTCCAGCATTTTATTGCTGGGTTACACAGGGGAGAAGATTAATTTAACACGTGCTTACCAGCAAAGAGTTTGGCAAGAAAGAACATTAAAAGAAACTCCCCTAAATACTAAAAAAAGTTTGATTTGTGTGTAATTTAAAGAAAAAAAGTTGTTTAAAATATGTTGTATAGAGTGAGGGGGAGAGCATAAAATACAACAAGCTCTGGTGGCTTTCAAGTTGCAAAACTCATTATCTGTTTGGGTTTTTGTTTGTTTAGGTTTTTTTTTTTTGGTTTTTTTTTTTTTGTAAAAAAA
>VXBU01012189.1:605618-642099 GCA_013400315.1 Bombycilla garrulus
TCAAAAACGTTTTTCATGCAGGAGATGGTGATTCTTGGCAAGTGTAGGAAGCAAGTTCATACACCTAAGGAGAAGCTCAAAGGAATTTTTTGTATTTTTATCAGATCTTCTGTCTTGTTAAACTAAAACTTAATTTTGTCCTGTGTAAGGGATCCGTAAGATTTGCAAATGAGCAACCTCAGCGGATCTAAAAATGTTTTGAGGGTGGTCTGGAGAGTCTGGGTTATTTTTACTGAGGGTTTTTTTGGCCAATAAAAGATGACCAGGCAAAGTCTTAATTTTCAACATATCAACAAACTCTTCCAGGATATATCTGAATGGACTTATGGTTTAGGGTTGTTTGGTGGGGTTTTTTTCCTATTTATTTCATTTTTTAAAAAGGGCAAAAAAAAAGGAGAAGAAAAAGAAGAAGGAAGAGAAGAGAGAAGAGAGAAGAGAAGAGAAGAGAAGAGAAGAGAAGAGAAGAGAAGAGAAGAGAAGAGAAGAGAAGAGAAGAGAAGAGAAGAGAAGAGAAGAGAAGAGAAGAGAAGAGAAGAGAAGAGAAGAGAAGAGAAGAGAAGAGAAGAGAAGAGAAGAGAAGAGAAGAGAAGAGAAGATGGACCTCCAAAGGGATCAAAATTATCCTTTAAATGGTTTCAATTGAGTTCAATTGGTCATTCTCTTCAATAAGTGCATATATTTAGTTATGTCCTCTGTGGTATTAATTTGCCATTGAAACATTTTGAAAATATCTAATAAATCCTGTGGAAGAAAAACATTTTGACTTCTCCTCTCTAAAAGAAATACAGGATTTTTTTTGTTTCCAGCCTCTATCTGCAAAAGGCTTTTCTGAAATATTTTAACAACCTGAAAGTGAAGCAAAATATTCAATTACAAGTGAAGAAAACATGAAAGTAAATTCCCAAACTGAACCAACTTGACTTTCAATTTTGTACCCATCAAGCTGAAGCCCACCCACTTCTTTTCTTTTTTTTTTTTTTTAAGATTCAGACACTCACTGTGTATAATTCCAAGTTTCTGCTTCCCAGAAAACTTCCTAGGAAGTTTCTTCCTACTTCCTAGAAAACCACTGGGAGACAGTGGATGTTTAATAAACATCAAGATCAAGGTACATCCATTTAGGATCTGTATTCAGGAACCTTGTATTGCAGCAATCTAGAAAGAAATGCCTGAGTGCAGCAGAAAGGAGTCTGACATAAACACCTGAGGCACAAGTCCATGGAAAGCTTGGCCTCTGGGCTTCCAAGGATAACTCCCAAAAAAATAAAGTCTAGTTTTGACTTGGTGTCTGGACAGTGCTTTGTCATAGGAGTGGTTCATGAATCGTGGCAAGAAGGAGCATTTCAGATTTTAATGTCCACCACTTGTTTTCATCTCTATTTCACTGAACCTGAGAATCACAGAATGTTTTGGGATGAAAGGAAGCTTAAAGAACATCCAGTTCCACTCCCTGCCTGGGCAGGGACACCTTCCACAAGCCCAGGTTGCTCCAAGCTCCATCCAGCCTGGCCTTGGACACTTCCAGGGATCCAGGGGCAGCCACAGCTTCTCTGGGAAACCTGTGCCAGAGCCCCTCAACCCTCACAGGGAAGAATTTCTTCTCAATATCCAACCTATCCTGCTGGTGTTTTAAAGTCATTTCCCCTTGTCCTGTCATTACATGTCCCTGTGATCAAGTCAGAGTTCCCTCTCCAGAACCTTTGGAGCCCCTTCAGGCACTGGAAGGAGCTCTGATGTCTCCCTGGAGCCTTCTCTTCTCCAGGCTGGACACTCTCAGCTCTCCCAGCCTGGCTCCAGAGCAGAAGTTCTTCAGATCTTGGTGCATCTTATGGACACCTCTGAACTCATTCCAACAGTTTTTCCTTGTTCTGCTCAGGGAAGACTACTTTTCAATCACGGAATCACAGAATTCCAGGTTGGAAGGAGTCTCAAGGATCTGGTCCAACCTTTTTTGGCCAAAGCACAGTCTAGACAGAATGGTCCAGCACCTTGTCCAGCTGAATCTTAAAACCACTTCCCTGAGAAGACCATACCATACCTCATCTTTTTTCTCGTGGTGAACAACTTTCCTCTTGTATCCCATCAGAATCTCCCTTGGAGTAACTTCTACCCAATACCCCTCCTCTTTTCCATGTGATTGCTCAAAAAAAAGGGAATCTCCATCTTCCTTTCAGCCACCCTTTAAATACTGGAATGGGGTGATAAGATCTCCCCTGAGCCTTCTTTTCTCAGTGATGAACAAGCACAGTTTGTTTATCTCAGTCTTTCCTCATGTCAGGTTTCTCAGACCTTTGATGGTTTTTGTGGCCCTCCTCCCATCTCTCCAAAACTTTTTGTTTGGGGGGGACCAAAACTGGACACAGTATTCCAGCTGTGGCTTTGCAGGCTCTGAGTTGAGCGGGATAATGACATTTATCTCTGCTAATGATGACTTTGTTGATGCCACCCAGCATCCCGTTGGGTATTTTTTATCCATGGCAGGACTCTGCTCATTCACATTGAGCTCAGCGTCCACCAGGATCTGCAGATCCCTTCTCACAGAGCTGATGCCCAGCTGGGTAGATCCCAGCCCACGCTGCACTCCTGGTTTATGTTTTCCCCAGGTGCAAAACCTCACACGTGTATTCCCATCCCTGGAAGTGTCCACAGCCGGTTTGGACAGGGCTTGGAGCAGCCTGGTCTAGAGGAAGGTGTCCCTGCCCATGGCAGGGGGGTGAATTATCTTTAATGTCCCTTCCAACCCAAACCATTCCGTTATTCAGTGATTTTATGATTGATAACAACTGCAGGCCACGCAAATCGAGCTAAACCCATGAAAATCTGCCCAGCTGAGATCACCATAAACATGTGTGGCTATTTTTGTTCGGAGCCAAGAAATTAAGATGCATCTCAGGTATTGACTTGACTTGTCTATTCTTATCCTTCCTCCATTATTTACAACTCCATAGCATTTGCAGAAAATCCTGCTCCATTAAGATTCCCATCCCATCGGAGTGGCAGGTTTTTCACCCCATGCTTTGTAAATCAGGCTCGGTGTGAAATGTATTATATATCACACTCATTAACACAGCCCAGGAACACATGGCTGCAAAGATAAGACACTCGGAGAAGAGGGGAAATGCTGATCTCAGCCTGCCTTCACTGCAAAGGAAATGCCAGGAAAACTCGAGCACAATGGGATTCTTCAATCATCTTCCCCAATAACCCATTCCCCTCGCTAACTACCCCTCCGAGTCTTCCTCCTGCTCGCTTTGTGTTTGGTATTTTGAAAAGCAACAGCAAATTCTAAATTGACATGGAGGTTATTGAGCCATTCAGCAGAGTCCAGGAGATCTGGAAAGTTTTCTTTTATTCATCTTGCATTAAGCATAACGTCTGCAAACATCACCAACAGGGCGACACTCTGCATTTGTAAATCAGGGAATTATTCCATCTCCTTCACCACACAGTATCTCCATCTTCCTTAAGTTTTCAAAAGAGGGAATACTGAAATCCTTCATTCAAACATGAATGCTGGCATTTCTTCCACAGGTTCAGAAATCTGTTCTTAAAAAGCTGCACTTTTCATTTTAGCAAAGTGATAAGACCTTTATCTTCTGCCAGGGTATTTCAGGCACAAACCCAGAAGTTCTGACTTTTTGAGCTTGGATTAGTGCTGCATCCACATCCTTTGAGGTGATTGATTTTTTTTTTCTGCCTGTAATTTCCTGGCACACGTTCTGCTGCATCTTTATAACTAATATTTGTTGCTGAACACTTGTTATTGCTGGGAGCTGAGCAACTGGAGCAGAGTTTAATGTGCCACTTATCATTTTCCAAGTGCTATTATTGCTTTTCTATCAGTGCCTCCACACGAGGCTGCAGGATCACGATGACAGTGGTACTTTGCAGTAGTCAGCACTAATTCCAAGAGAATTTGTGTTTCTGTCCCATGCCAGCCTGAGCTGCTTCCAAATAATTTTTGCTCAACCTCCTGTGTCGGGTTGGTGATGCCCAAGTGATATTGGTGAGTGAGAACAGTTCATGGGTAGATAAGAACAGATTCTGAGCTACTGATTCTGAGTTTTCAAATATCCTTGTATTTTCTAGACAACTTTCCTTCTTAACCTGGTGACAATTTCCTGGAGTTTATAAATGAACAAAGAGCCTGAAGGGCATTTGAGGTTTCAGTGCAGGGGAATAGTGGAGGGAACTGAAAAGGCAGGATAATGATTTTCTCATTTTCCCCTCTATGAAACACAGATATTTAGCATTTGAAGCAGACTCTTGTTTCTAAATTTTCTTCATTTTACAAAAAGGAAAAAAGCTCCATTGAAACATTTCTCCAGTTCAAAGCACTGAGTGACTTGAAACATTTCCTTTGGATCTGGCAGCTTTTTGGTTTCCTTCCAAACAGCAACAAAATCATTCCTTTCAAGAAAGCATCAGAGAAGCCACGGACAATTTTTCCTGCTGTGGGGGAGCAGCCACATGCTCACGCTGCGTCTCAGCTGTGTCTCTGCTGAGACACTCCCTCCTCACTTGCAATAAAACCCATCTCGACACCAAAGAGAAATCTCACCCTTCAGGTCTCTCCAGACAGCATTTGTTCCCTCCAGGAGTTAACTTTTTCTTAGGGGAAGATGCTGAACTTGCCCAGAACAGCAGAAGCCTGAATTTCGAGTATCTTGCACGCTGCAATGTCCATCCATTCGTTGGCAAAGGGGAAAAGTGCATTGCGTTGTCATTCCCTTTCTCAGAGCACAG
Organism: Bombycilla garrulus; assembly: GCA_013400315.1. NCBI lineage: Eukaryota > Metazoa > Chordata > Aves > Passeriformes > Bombycillidae > Bombycilla > Bombycilla garrulus. The sequence goes on from VXBU01012189.1 coordinate 610,365, forward strand.
AATTTTCATCCCCACGTTCCTGCCCCGCTCTTTGAGCAAAGGTCACTGGCAATTCACCACCTACAAACCCAAAATATCCGAGAGCACCTCCTGTACCTCTGTCCAGCCCCACCCTGAGCTGAGCAGGGAGCAGAGATCAACAGGTGAGCACAGGTTTGGAATTGTGAAAACAGGGGACTCATTTAAAATCAACAAATCATTAAGACTGGAAAAGGTCTCCAACATCACCAAGTCCATCCTTCAACCCAACATTCATTCCCATGTCCATTAAACCATATCCCCAAGTTCCACATCCACTCGTTTTTGACCATTTCCAGCAATGGTGACTCCATCCCTTCCCTGGGCAGCTTGTTCTGGTGTTTAACCACTCTTCCACTGAAGAAATTTTTCCTAATATCAAATGTGATCCTCCTCCACTGCAACTTGAGCCATTTCCCCTTGTCCTGTCAGTTTGAGTGGGATGAAGAAAGTTTTCTGACCACAACCCAGAGCTGTCTGTGCAAACTCAGGGGAAAATGAGCAGCACAATCCCTGCTGATGTCAAGGGGTCAGGCTTTCCCCACTTCGGTCTCTGTCCTCAGCTCTGGAACGGTTTGGGATGAAATGCCAAATCTATCTGTCATAAATTTCTCACCTCCTTCTTTTCTGCTTCCTTTGGCAACTGGAAATGAAAACTTTTCTCTCTTATTTTCCTATTTCCTTTTCTTATTTTCCAGTGACAACCTGTCCCCGAATATCTTCCATAAGGCAAGGGCAAAAAGAACAAAGTAGGAGAGTTAATCAGCACTTTGGCTAAAAGATGCTGCAGATTTGCATCAAATTATCCTTAAAAATGTGTGGTTTTTCCATATCACACCCAGACACACACAGCATTCCTGAAAATGAGGGTGGATGTGGCTGCCCCATCCCTGCAAGGAATGTATGAGACCAGGTTGGGCAGAGACTGGAGCAACCTGAGATGGTGGCAGGTGTCCCTGCCTGTGTCAGGGGGTGGAACTGGATGATCTTTGATGTCCCTTCCAACCCAAATTATCTCATCATTCTGATTGTGGATTAGTTGATCGACTCAGACATCAATACAGGGAAAACTGACTATTTTACACATTTTATTGTTATTTATAAAATGTAAAATCCTCTTTATGGATGAGGAACATACTCAGACAAGTAATTTCACGGGGACTTCCTGTTAAAATGTGGGATGTGTGGAGTTACCTCATCCATCATTGACACCTTTGCTCATGGGAGTTTTCTCAGCTGCTCCTCAGGAGTGTTAAGAAGATTCACAAGGAAGATATCCGAGCCTGAACATCTCCTGGGATGGCCAGGTGGGCTCTGTTGAGCAGTCACCACGTGACTGTAAATAAGAAAAGAAAGGAAGAAAGCTCCTTTTCATCTCCCAGAATGACCCCGGGGAATGTTTTGGTCAAAATTCCTTCTTTGGGTCAAGTAAAGACTTCAAGTTTGCTTGAACTCGCTTCTCCACTTTCTAAACAAAGAGAAGGAGTTTTGTCTCACTCTAGAGCAATGAAATGCATAGAAATCCCTGGAAAGGACAGGAAGATTTGGAGGCAGGCTATGAATGTGCTTCACAGCATGGAAAAAAACCATTTTGCATTCAGTTGTAATTGAGAGTTACTCTTAAATAATTTTGCTCCTCCTCATCCATGTGCTCTTACCCCTCACAGCAGCCACCTCCGGGCCAAAATGAACACAAAAACTATGGGGAAGCAACAGGAACTGTGGGCTGTAGGACAGAAAGGAAAAAAAAGAAGATGGCAAACTGTGGCTGCACATTTGGTCTTATGTTCCCATGAAAACACAGCAAAATGTGATTTCATTGTGACTGAACAAGGGAAGAGCCCTGCCTGCTAAATCATCTTTACTACAAAACCCTTTGGGAGGAAATTCTACATGGAAATACAAACTGCTTCCCTGACAAACAATGAGCAGCCTTCAGTGCACCCAGTTAGGGTTAAATTTTCAACAGATGAGCTGTTGCCTTGCATTTATTTTCCTCCTGCAGTGCTCAAAACGCTGTTTATTCCTCAGCTCTGCCTCTCAGAGCCGTGATGATACAGCACTGTTAGAAAGCTGGAGCAGAAATGAAAAGAAAGATTTGGGGGCACAGGGGAAAGGGAAGTAATCTCCAAAGGCATTATAAGGATGTAAATAATAAATGTCATTTAAAATGTCCTCTTGGGCTGAGTCATTTGCACAAAGAGAAGCCGGGTCACACAAGAAGCTGCTGGAATAATCCTCTGGGAACGATGAATTGGAGTCAGTGGCATTGCTGCCACCATTCTTGGCTCGAATTCCTGCTGTTTATGGATTCCCATGTCCCAACATTATTTTGCTGTCTGCTGAAACAAGGTGAGAAGACAGAGCTTTCAGTGGCCTTTTTACCTGCAGGACCTGGATGATCAGAATGAGCAGCTTAAAAAGCAGAGGAAATTTTGGATTCAATTGGCCTCTAAATGAAATTCATCCCTACGAGCTGCAGCTGTCACCCACCCCAATTCTCGCACAGTCTTTGGTGCCCTTTTAGCTTTTACATAGAACCTAAGACAGGAGAGATTTCTTAATGTATTAAGTCCCATTACAAAGGCAAAGATAATTCCCATTATCCTTCCAGCTCTGCAGCATGAAGCAAATTGGGATTCTAGTTACTCCAGGTCTCGCAGTTCACACCTCACACACAGTCAGTTCTCAGCCTGGTTCAATGAGCTCCTGTCCATAAAGAAAGTGATTTTTCTCCCTATCCATCCTCGCTGAGGATGCTGTGCATCCACAGATATCTGTCTGCCTCCAAAAAAATCTTCAAAATGTGAGGAGACACCTTATTTATTTGTTTTTTCTCTCAGAAAAAAACTCCATGAAGACCTTAGAAACCCTTTCAGTGCCTAAAGGGGCTCCAAGACAGCAGGAGAGGGACTTTGGACAAGGACACGGAATGACAGGACAAGAGGGAATGGTTTTAAGCTGAAAAACTGATTAAGATTGGGTATTAGGGAGAAATTCTGCCCTGTGAGGGTGGTGAGGTCCTGGCACAGGTTGTCTAGAGAAGCTGTGGCTGCCCCATCCCTGGAAGTGCCCAAGGACAAGCTGGACATGGCTTGGAGCAACCTGGGACAGTGGAAGAGGGGTGGGATGAGATGAGCATTGGGATCATCATTAAGGTCCCCCCTTCCACCCCAAACCATTCCATGATTCTGTGATTTGTGGTCCTGAATCCTCTGCTTCTGGATCGGCTCAGTTATGCACAAAGCTGGGCTTCAAGAATGAGTTTAACAAGCTCAGCAATTCCTCATTTAAAGAGCTCCAGGTTTTGGGCCTGTAGCATTGGATTTGATGATTATAATCAAAATTTTAGATGCAGTTTCAGGGACAGGTTTGATTTATAACTGCAATGTCCAGGAGAGGAGTTCTCCTCACCCCTCCTTCATTCCATAGGATCCTACAGTGGTTTGGGCTGGGTTGGAAAGGACCTTAGAGAACATCTATTTCTCATTTCCAACACCGCCTTGCTCAGGTCTCTGTCCTGGCCTGGAACAGGGCACCTCTCCCCCTTTTCCACAGGGGATAAAAAAGAAGAGGAGGCTCCGGCCCTGTGAGACGTGACTCAGCCATGGCCTCCAGCAGCTCTGTCTGGAGCTTCAGTGCTGCAGCTTCTCCCATAAAATAAAAGAACAATGTTCTGGCAATTTAATTTCCCTCAGCTGTAGAGGAGAAAAGATCAAGTGGTGGAGGGATGATGATGTGGTTGCTTTACTGAAGATTTGCAAGGGAACAGTTAATCCTGGGCTCTGCTTGGGAATGTGAGTTAAACACACTGAGAGTTTGGGTTGGACTCGTTTTCTCAGCATGAGAAGTGACAAAATTCCCATGTTATTCCTTGGTCTCTTGTCTGATTTATCACCTTCACCAGGCACAGAAAACAGCCTTGTGCCAATGGTTTTCCTGGTGTCTGTTTGCCTGGAATACAAGTGGTTCTCCTCTGCCTCACAAATGTCCTCTCCATTTCCTCACAAATGTTTCTGTCAGGCCTTCCAGAAGGCCTCAGGCTGCAGCCAGAGAGGTTTGTCCAACATCTTCATGATTCCTTCAGGTATCTTCATAATTTCCCTTATTTATTATAAGATAAATTTGGTCATAAGGTATGTTTTAGAGATTTCTTGGGTCAAGGAAATGTCTGAGGCCTTCAGGAATGTCATTTCAGCTTCCTGGCTTGTTGTAGTCAACAGCTTTAAGTGGGGAAATAGGGAATTTCTGTGTTGCATGAGCTCTTTGACACCAGTAATGAGAAATATCAAATTATTTTGTCCATGATGAAACCTGAATTTAAGCCTGGCCTAAGTCAGCTGCAAGCCATGACCACACACATTTGGGGCAAGCTGTAGATGAGGCTGTATCAGCAGTAACTGGTGGAACAGACTGTAAAACATTTGTTGATCTTAAGGCTCCTGCTGCATGAACAAGATTTTGACTCCTGGAAAGGAACTCCTGTTCTGCACCTCCAATATCTCTGATTTTGTGATGCTAATTCCTGGGGCTCACAGAAACTCTTTAAAGGGTGTAGGGTTGGGTGACAGACAGGTCTGGATTTTGGAATAGACTCACAGCTTTAATTTGCATCTTCTCTGTAAAACTCCTGCTGCTTCTGTGAAGCTTCTGTGAAGATTTAATATTCAGCCTTAGCAAGGAATTGCTCCCAAATCTATAAGTCTGCCCTAATTATAGCTCTTTCCATATGGATGATGCTGCTGTCCCTCACCTCCCCATGGTGCTGAGGCTGATCTGTCAGCACAGAGATGTCATCTTTTTAGGAACCCCAAAAACTGAGACACTTCTCTTCCACTGGAGAGCTTCCAACAGCCAAAAGGCTGAGACAGAATATTCCCCCCGGGCATAAAGTTTTATTACTCCTTGTGTCTTTAAAGGACAAAATCCTGAGGGATCCACAGGTATTATTCACAGCTAAATGGGGACAAAGTGAGAGGTCACTGCGAGCAGCCCATTTATTTGATTACTTACATTAGGTGTGATTATATGAAACACAATTATGGTTGGGGTTTTTTTATTATTTTTGCAGGTTGGATGGACAGGTGAAAGTGCACATACTGCTATAGCCTGAGTTCTGGAGCTTTATTGAGGAGCAGAGATGTCAGAATTACAGGGGGGAAAGAGGAATAAAAACTGCAAATACCATTTCTGAAAGTTAAGACCAGAAATTTGTTATAATCCTTCTATCACTTGAGCAGGCTCAAAACTCTGGAGCGGGTCTGGGGTAGAGGTCAGTGAAGGTGTTTTTCTGACACATTTCTGATTTGCACTGGCAGGGTCTGCATTATTTTACCTAAATATTTTTTTTGTGAATGTTTGTTATTTATTTCTTGAAACTTTGCCTACACTCTCATATATGCATGCACACACTTAATTTTATTTAACTGTTTGTTCAAATATTTATTTATTCCACGTTGTCTTTTTTATTTTATTTTATTAGATATGATTATCAAAAAACCAAATCATGGCTGTATATTAAGGATCAATCCTTACACTCAAATCCAACTCTGATTCTATCTTTTCACATTGTCAGGCCCACCCTCGTGTGCTTGAGCTGCTGCAAAAGGTCAGAGCTGTCAGGAACCAGCACCGGGAGGACGGGTTGAAAAGGGTAAAATGACAGAGAGGTATGGGAAGAATGAGAATTAAAAATGCTCTCTCTTAGCAGGACAGAAAATCAAATTGTCTCCCATATGAGCCCGCATTTCTTGTCATCTCCATGCTTCTGTCCCAGGCATCTCCACGAGCTGCTTGCTGAGATATTCCTCACCACAGGAATTAAGAAAGTGGACTCTCTATTCCTCACTCTTGATTCAAAACACTTATTTTGTTTTTCAGTCCCAGGACTAAAAGGAATCTCTTGCCTTTGCCCCTCTCCATCAACAAAGTTTCCTTGGCATTTTTTGCCCTGATTGTGCCATGTAAACCCACAGTACCTTGTGTGCTGCATTAAGTTCATGCAGAGTTTTAATATTTCGACCCTGGTTTCTGGCAGAAAATGAAATATATGATATAGATATATAAGTAATTTAATATTTATATAAATGTATATAATGCTCTCTTCTTGCAAGTGAAAAGGATGCCAGGAGGATGGTGCCAAACTCTTGTCAGCAGAACCCTGGTCCAGGACAAGGAGCAATGGCCATGAATTAAAACACAGCAAGTTCCACCTCAGCATGAGGAAGGGGAGGGCATGGATTCTCCCTCTCTGGAGACATTCCAAACCCACCTGGATGTGTTCCTGTGTCACCTGCCCCGGGTGACCCTGCCTTGGGCAGGGGGATTGGACTGGATGATCTCCAGAGGTCTTTTCCAACACTAATTCTGTGGTACTGTAAAGAATGCAAGAGGAACTGGCCTCAAGTGACAACAGAGATATTTAGACTGGATTATTAGGAAGAATTTATTAATGGGAAGGGTTTTCAAGCTTAGGAACAGGCTGCCCAGGGAGAGGTGAAGTTACCAACCCTGGAAGTGTGGATGTGTCGCTTGAGGACAATTTTTAGTGGTGAATGTGGTGTGGCGGTTTGACAACTGGACTTGATGGACTTAGAGGTCTTTCCAGACCTTAAGAACTCTGTGATTCCACAATTCCACAATTCTGTGTTTAACCAAAAGCTTTCATTCTGCTGGAACAATCTTCCTAGGCTGTTCCATGGGAGAATGAGAACCACAAGGTGAGAGTCCTTTGGAAAAGGCAGCTTTTGATTCCATCACCCACCCCGTCCTCTCTGCAGCACTCCATACCTGTGGCTGCCACTTGCCCAGTCCCTGCCCACAACCAGGTGTTCTGAACCTGAGCTGGCTGCTCCTCCTGCCGTGAGGATTTATGGATTTGTGCATCACAGCCGCTCAGCTGCCTGCTGCCAGCACAGCAGCACATTCCGTGCACGTTCCCCACTTATCCCGCTATTGTTTCCCGGGAGCTGCCGGAGGGTTTGTCAGCCTAGATCCAATTAAGATTGGGGTCAGCCTGCTTTACCCATGGCATGATAAGTGTCCTGCTGTGTTTACAGCACCGTGTCCCTGGAGTTTGTCAGGATGTGCGCTCCTGAGGGGGTTTTGTTCACATCTGATGCTCAGGTGCTTATCCCTGGGCTTTGCACCCCCCGTTCTCTCTTTTGGGGCCTGCCTTCATTAGGAGAATCTAGGAAGGTTTGACTTGCGAGGGAGAGTGAGTGCTGGAGTATGAATTATTTAGATTATGAATTACGACTGTGATTAGATATCAGGAAAAAATTCTTCCCTGTGAGGATGATGAGACCCTGGCACAGGCTGCACAGAGAAGCTGTGGATACCTCATCCCTGAAAGTGTCCAGGGCCAGGCTGGATGGGGCTTGGAGCAACCTGGGGTAGTGGAAGGTGTCTCTGCCCATGGAGATGATCTTTAAAATCCCTTCCAACCGAAATAATTCCATGATTCCATGTAACTCATTTAGCCTCTGTCTCTACAAGTCTTTCCCCTGGTGGTTCTCCAGGGCTGAAGGGGTTTCTCCTGATACATATATCCAATCTAAATTGATGCTTTTTTTAACCTAAAGCCATTCCCCCCAAAGTCTCTCAACAGCAAAGAAAGTCCCAAGTCAGTCTCCATGGGGGAATACTGAGGGAAATACAACTCTGTAACTTCCCTAAGTGTTTGCTCTGTCATCAGAGACAGGTTATGTCACCAGATGTCCCTTGTATCTACAAGCACAGGAGCTTTCTGCTTCACAAGGGATATTCCCCAATTCCCTACAGCTATGGAGCAAATTCCCTTTGATCCCCCGTTCTCCATCCACCCCACATGGTGCAGTCTTCGCCTGAATCAACACCCCAGCCATTCAGATTCCTCCAGCTGTCCCCTGGCAGAATTCCTCCCATGCAAATACATTTGTTTGTCTTAAATGACAGTTTGGAACAGAGATCATCGGAGTCTCGTTTTTAGCCAATTACCCAGCATTTGCTTTGCCCAATTTGCATGGAGAACAAGCTATTATTGCTTTCAGTCTGGGGGGAATTGTTTGCCTTTTGCAGCCTCACAAGCTGCAGATGGAGCCTAATTCTGTTTTTTTTTTTTGTAAATATGGAAAACAATAAAGCAAGAGGAAATGGTCTGTCTGCGGATGTTAAGTGGGGAGAGAGCAGAGAGCGCCTCACCTCTGAAAATTGCGGCCATGATTATTGCTATTAACTGTGGAAAAGACTGAGCCAGTATCATCAAATCTCCTGCACTACTTCATTACAGTGCAGTACTTTTAATAATCCTGTCTCCATATTCTAAGGAATCTCAAAATTAATGATTTCTTAGTGGGATTCAAGGGCTCCATGCACTGCTGATAATTTTCGACAACAAATGATACCCTCTTTTAAGTAACTTTTCCTCCTCAAAATTTTTGAACATGTACCCTCATTGTCATCAAATACATTAAATTTTGATTTCTTTTTTTGTCTTCCACACTGGAGATGTTCCAGAATGGTCTGGACACAATCCTGTGCCTGTGCTCTGGGATGGCCCTGCTGGAGCAGGGAGGGGGACCTGATGACCACATTGTGCTGCCTTCAAACTTTACCCATTCTGTTGATTTTGCGACCTTTCTTGTGGCAGTTCTCAGCTTTAATAAACTTTAAAAGAGCTTTCAAAAATGGGAGCAAATGCCTTTTAAAATAACTAAAAGCCATTTAGACATTTATACCCATGAAGCCATTTAGATGTTCCACTCCCATTTACTTCAGAAGAAATTAAAACATCTCTGTGGGTCTGGTCCCTCTTTGATTTCTCAAATCTTTGTCCATTTTTAATCTTTGTTTCCACGTGTAGGAACCAAGGAGCAATTTGTCTTTGATTGGATCATTAAAAACTAGAGACAGGCCAGTTTCTGAATGCTGGTTTCTTTCCTCTAAGTGTGATTTCCAGGAAGATCCTCTTCCAGTCCTATCAATTGTATTTTTGCAGCCAAACCATAACGGTGACAATGGTTTAAAGCATTCAGGATCCGAATTGCCAGGGCCCATTGAGGGTGAGGATGTATTAGGAGTAGCTCCTTAGTGGAAATAATTCTTGGAGCTGTGGCACACAGTCCTGTTCCCTGGGAATCCATAAAATAAACGCAATGTGTGCATCTCATTATCCCAGAACAAATTAAAAAAAATAAACATGCGGATAAGAAAAACATGATTGAAAGTCTCAGCTCAGCTCTTGAAGAAGAAACAGAAAAGATCAGACCTGGCTTAGATCATTAAAATGAGGTGATCACAGAGAAGCACCAGGAGCATTGGATATTGAGATTGAAGAACCACTTCATTAGGAAGTCAATTCAGGCAGAAAAAAAAAATAAGATTTATTTAGGTCAGAAATAAGTTTTGACTGAAAATGGGAGGATGACACCTGGCTATCAGAGGAGAGATGTGCTGGAATAGGATCTCAACAGAACTAAAATCTTGAATCCTTGGAAGGCAAAACACTACGGGATGGGAGGAAACAGCCTCAGGCTGTGTCAGGGGAATTTTAGATTGGAAATTAGGAGAAAGTTGTTCTCCCAAAGGGTGGCCAAGCACTGGAAGAGGCTGCCCGGGGCAGTGGCTGTGTCACCATCCCTGCAGGGATTTAGATGTGTGGATGTGGCACTTGGGGACACGGTTTAGTGGTGGGTCAGTCACTGCTGGGTTAATCGTTGGGCTCCATGATCTTTGAGGATTTTTTCCAGCCTAAACAATTCTGTTATTTTATTATCACTTTAAATAACCCGATTTGTAAGACATGGAGCCCCCGGGGACTGGAGACATGAGAGGATGGTCCCTTTGTGTGACACTCCCAGGCTGGGGTCCAGGGGGCAGCAGCAAAAGCAACAACCCAGCAGAGAAACATCTTTCAACAGGAGATGCAGGGTCAGCCCTCTGCTGCTGCGTACTGCGAGCTTCTGCTTTTCTTTGGGGCACTGCCTCTTTGCTCTGTACCTGGCAGAGACCACAATATTCTCGATTTGTGGCTTTTCTTTCTCTTTCCTCCCAGTGGCAGAAGGAAACTTTGTGGCCCCCAAGAGAAGCAGGACATAAAAACCCTGGACAAAGAGTATGAAACTGTTTGTTTTTTTGTTGTTTGTATTTTGGGGTTTTTTTACAGCCTCCGACACACATGTCATTTATTTTGGTGGTTTGTAACTATGGGCAACCTGTGTTTAAACAACACAAAAATAATCAAAATCCCTGTCCCTATAGGTCTTATTACTGAGGAGAGCTTTTGCCACAGCTTGGAAGGAAGCCTGGTTTAAAGAATCAGCAGAAATCTGCCAGTGGGCAGCTGGAAGGAGGAACAAGGTCCAGAGGTTCCAACAGGAATCAAGAGCATTTTGTCTTTGGACCTGATGAGCATTTAACTCCATTCCTGAAATTCACAATGCATTTTTTTTTCTAATTTAATGTGTAAAATAAAAATCCAGCAGGGTGCAAAGAGCAGGGTACAAAGAGCCTTCAGCTTTTTTTCTCCTGCTGGTGGAAGGTGTCCCTTCCCAGGGCAGGGGGGATTGGAATTAGGTGATCTTTAATGTCCTTTACAATCCAAACCTTCCTCTGATTGTGGAATAATACAGGGCTGGAACCAAGAGAGGTTCATAGAAATAACTCCTCATGCTTCAAACTACAAACCAAGGGACAACCAGGGAGCAGCAGGAAAGAAATTCTTGTTCTTTACAGGTTTTATCCTTTACCATTTCCCACAGGGGCAATACCTGATGGAATTCTGTGCACTGGAGAGAGCAAAGGCTGGTGTCACACGGATGTTTTGCAGAAATAAGAACACTCCTACATGGCCATCAGCACTTTGGCAATGACTCAGATGTGGGGCTTTAGGAGCTGTGAACTTTGCAGAGTGAGTTCCTGGAGTCAGAGAATCCTTAATGGATCAGCTGAGCTCTGGAAGGAGTTGGGAATCTGAAAAATGGATCTTTTCTGCTAAAATATTCTCTCAGGAGAGTCCTGGGATTATCCATTGACAGCCACCACAAACCACCACCAGAGAGAGAGGATTTCATTTCCAGAGGTAAAACACGTGGGTATCCATTTGTGTGAATCTGATATCCAGATAGAGAAGCAACCAGGATTCATCAAGCACCAAGGCATTTCCAGGAGCTGTTTTATTCTTTTAAGGGCTAGAAAAATACCCTGAAAATATTGCCCAGACACCAGCAGAGCCATGAGATTTCACTCTCTCTTCCTCTCATGACACACATCTGTGTCATGTAACACTCTCCTCATCCACCGCAGCTGGACGCTAAAGATGGGGAAGAATCACTGAATTATCACAGGAGTTCTTGATTTTAGGTTAGAATTACCAAAATCAGAGATTATGGAGGGGTTACAGCCACTGCACTCTAAGCAGCAACCAAAGATCTTTAACTTATTCAGCCACTCAGACCTTGGGCTTCACTTTTGCACTATAAATATCTTCCTTAAGAGAAGCTGCAACCTGACATTAATGACTTATAAGTGTTAAATAAACCATCAATAATACACTCAGTGAGGTTACAAATGACACAAACAGCTCTTTAATAAGTCAGGGATAGTGGGAAGCAAAATGTGTTAGCAGGGAAGGGTCGTGATTTAGGGTTTTTTGAGGGTAGTAATAGATCTTGCAGGTCTTTGGTGTGCATCCTTACAAATATATTAATTCCTAAAGGCTGTCAGCCTTGGTTCAGTTTAATTAAGAAAAAAAAAAAAAAGGAAATTAAAACGTTGCAGTCCACACTTTTGGGGTTTTAAATAATAATAAACCTTACTTATATGCTCATTTTCAAAGCATTATACGACCTGCCACTGTGAGGCAAAATAAAATCTAAAAGTTTAATACCTAGATCATGATTGTTGGTTGGAAAGACACAAGATGTGTTTCTAATTAGAGGAGGGTGATGCCTTGTGATGTACAAAGTTTTTATTGAAAAGGTTTTATCCTTTGCTTCACTTCTGTTTATGGGATATGCTTCTATTTTATAAATGCATACTTGCTTTTTATCCTCCCTTTTGCTTCTTCACGGCTTTCATTTCATTATGCAGTATTTTTTTCCCCTGATAGATGGGGAGATAAACATTTATTATTATTTATAAAGCCTAAATTTTTTAGGCATAAAGCAACTCGTGGACTTCTCTCTGGGAAGACTCTCTCCCCTTTTTTTTTTCCCTGATTTGTTTGATCCCTCACTAATTATGAGGCATTGCTGTGGTGAGAGTCACCATGGAGGCCACCCAGATGGGATTTCAGGGACAAACCTGATTTGGGCTCATTTTGTACTTACCTGTGCTCACAGTGGTACAAAATGAAACCTTGGCTCTGTTTTTTGTGGTCAAGTCACCAATTTCATTTTTTTGGCAGTGACTTGGCACATAAAAGTGCTGTTTCTATAAATCCCTCCTAAACAAAAGGAGGGATAAGAAGTCTCCAGCTTTTCTTGGATGGGGGAGGGAAACAGTGAAAAAGGATGAGGAAAAGGTGGGCATCATCTCTTCTCCCAGGTGAGAAGTGAGAGGTGCTGCTCTACCCTACAGATACCTCTGGAGCTGGAAAAGGTGCCACTGTATTCAGCTGATTGACATTTTCCATTAATTTGTCTCATCAATTTTTGAAGATGTGTAAATATTTACAACTATTATGTCCTACACTGAGAAATCCTGTCCTTTTTTTTTTTTTTTCTGCTGTGTGAATTATTTTGTTCATTTTGAGGCTGCTATCCCCATGTCAGAACTCCCAGTACCTCTGTTCTGTTTGTCCTGTTTTGCATTAAAAGGAGGACATTGAATGAACAGTCACTCCCTTTCTGAGGCCACTCAGGACCCTGCAGACCTCTGTCCCTTCCCAACTGTCTCATTTTCCGGAATGATGAAGCTTAATTTATTTACTCATTCTTTGCAAAGAGATTGTTCCACTTCTCTGATAATCCCTGTCACCTTTTCCTGCGTCTTTTCCAATTTCATTCAGTTCTGTTGGAGGCAGGGGAAATATGAAGGCACACAGTAATTAGTGAGTGAATAATGGATATTTACTGCGGCAGAAGTCTGAAAAGAGACCACTGGGCTTGACAACACACATCACAATTCCCAATCTTTCTTTTATTCCTTCTGGTTTTCCAGTGGGATCCTCCTCTAAATGGACTGGGAATGTCCTGACGACAAAAGCCATCATTTAGATTCCTCCTCAGTGCCTGGCACTGCTGAGTCTGGCACTGGATTAAACCTGAGACCAAGCAGCCAGTGCTGCATAAACAACATTGCTTTGAATATTTATAGGATCACAGAACCCTGGAATGGTTTGTGTTAGAAGGGACCTTCAAGATCATCTCATTCCACCTCCTGACAGGGACAGAGACACCTTCCACTGTCCCAGGTTGATCCAAACCCTGTCCAACCTGGACTTGGACACATCCAGGCATGGGACAGCCACTGGGAAACTGTGGTAGCCTGGGCTGAGTAGTCTTATTCCTCAGAGAACACAGTNGAGACCAGGACACAGGAATATCTCCTGTGCCTGTCCTGAGAGGTTTTATTCCTCAGGAGAGCACAGCTTTTAGTCTTTGGCCATGGAAAAAGCTCCCAGGACTTTGTGAGGAGATGAGTTTTTGTTAATGTATAAAGTAGATGATATTGTAGTTTATCACAGGGTGAAAAAGTAGATTTTGGGTTTAGTATGGAAGGGAGATGAAAGACAAGATGGAGGATTTTGAGTGCTGACTCAGTTTCTTCCTTCTTCTTCACCTGCTCCATTTTCTGCAGTGTTGGTGGCACAGTGATTGGTCAGACAAAGTCACAATGCAGATGTTATGTGAGTGAAGAATAAAAAGGAATAGGTAGAAAAATAAAAACATACTATGTGTTAGGTACGTTGTAAAACTCAATTGGATAAAGCATCTGTATAAAAATCCTTGGAATCGTCCATTTTGTGTCTTTGTGGCACATGGCACTGAAGGGTGCAGGGCCTGTTGTCATCCAAGGCTCTGAACTGTGATAAAGAAATAATAAACAACTGCAGAGCGAAGGCAGCGAGTCCCACTTGTCTCATTGCTGGTTCCTGACCCTGGCACAGACTTTTCCCAGGGGATTCCTGGTGAAGGAACCCCTGGTGTGGGAGGAAAAGACTCCCACAAGTGCTGCCTCAATGTGAGGAGACAGACTCTGACAGGAAACCTGTGCCAGGCTCTCAGCATCCTCACAGGAAAGCTTTTTTCCTAATATCTCCCCTAAATTTATCACATAAATCCTTTCCCCCTTGTCCTATCTCTGCGCATCCTTGTGAGAAGTCCCTCTCCATCCTTGCTGTGGGTCCCTTTTAGGCACTGGAAAGGGTTCTAAAATCTCCCTGGAGCCTTTTCTTCCCCAGGCTGAACAAACAATCCCATCTCTCTGAGCACGTTTTCAAAGGACAGCCCCACGATCAACTTATTGCCCTCCTCTGGACTTGTTCCAACAGACCAGCATATTTCTTGTGCTCCCAGATAGCAGGAAATGTGCATTCCAACGTTTCAGTGATCCTCCTTCAGTGATCATCTCTATGGAAGGGAAATGAGGAACCAGGTTGGAGTTTTTTGCTGCTGGAAAGCAGCAGAAGTCGCTCTCAGTGAGTGAAGTTCATGATCTCCATGCTCAGGCATCTTTCTGGTGCTCCAGTGGCCAAATAGGAAGTGGCTTTGTAGTTCTGCTTCAAGCAAAGCCCCTTTGAAGAAACCACTCCTGTGAGCAGCTGGACTCAGCTCCTGCGTGGCAGAGATCCTGCTCTCCCTCATGCTGCCATCAAACAGCAAACATACCCATTTTCATTTAGTATTCTAAATTATGCTGACAGAGAAATGGATCTCTTTCACTTTGGTCTTGCTCCTCTAAGTTTACTCTGTCAGGGTCTAGAGCAGGGAGAAGTGTCTTCCTTGATGTGATACTGAGCAGTATTAAAATATATTTTGGGAGAATTAAAATGCAGTGAGAATAAGGAAGCGTTTCAGCCCCTCATGAGTGGAGTTTAGGCAGCTGCCAATGCTTCCAAGTGGGAGAAAATACAGAATTAAAATGAATCTGCTCTACTCCCCTGAAATGATATTTTTAAAAACTTGCTTTTAAAAAGTTTCCAAGAACACAGCTCACACTCAGTCTTCTCCTCATCAAATTGAAGCTCTAAGGTATTCAGGGGCAGCTGGCCAGTGGAAAAGACATGGGAGGATGGGAAGAGAACAGCAGGGAAGTGTCACAGGAGGACTGGGGTGGCCAGGCTGGTCAAGTGCAACTGTGTCAGTCAACATCTTGACCAACAGGTAATTGATGACTCTGCCAGGATATGAATAAAATTACAACCAAAAAAACCAAAACAAAACAAAAAAAAAACCCACCCAAAAAAACAAGACATAAATTTAAATTTGGGCAATTATTTTTAGTCTGTTCCAGACACTCCTGAGTTAGTGGAGGTAGGACTGGTCACAACTTATGTCTGGGATTTTTCTGACCAGTTTGGAAGTGTGAAGGACAATAAGATTTATCTGCCTGGATGAAAAGATGATACTTTGCTCCTTACTTTCGATCCATGTGAATGAAGTCAAGCTTCCTTGCAGATTTGTACTAAAGGTGATAATTCTCATTCTCTGAGTGAGAAACTAAAAATGAAACTAAAAGTGGCCGGATATTTACCATTGCAAATCAGGCAGAATAAAGTCACCTTCACCCCTAAACAGACCACGAGTCTTCTGGTCATCAGATGGACTTTGGGGCTGTTTGCTGTAGACTATGGTAGAATTTTCTTTCCTCTCTCTAAAGAGGAAGGACCAGTTCCACAAAGCAGTTTGCTAACACATTCCTGGCCTCAAATTTTCTAGGGAACGTAATGGAGGAGAAGGAAGAGAGATCTCCTACTTGAGAGCTTAGTTCCAGGTAAAAGTTCTCCCCAGGGATAGTAGTTCACTCTGTCCATCAAATCCTGGCTTACCCTTTACATGGCAATTAAAAGCATCTGATTGAAGATGAAAACTCCTGCCAGGTAGAACCTGGAGAGGGAATAAGGCTGCCTTTAAAGAGGAATGTTATTAATCTTGATGTGCTGCCCGAAAACCCGCTCAGGTGTGCAACCTGAAAAACAAGAGGCAGTCTGGATGTGCGTGAAAGGCCATGGTCAGAAATTGATTTCACTCAGAAATTTATTTCACTTATTGTTCCAAAGGAGCTGGAGAGGGACTTGGGACAAGGACATGGAATGACAGGGCAAGGGGGAATGGTTTTAAACTACCAGAGGGCAGGGATACATGGGATTTTGGGAAGAAATTCTTGGCTGTGAGGGTGGCGAGGCCCTGGCCTGGAATTCCCAGAGCAACTGTGGCTGTCCCATCCCTGGAAGCGTCCAAGGTCTGGTTGGTGGGGCTTGGAGCAGCCTGGGATAGTGGAATGAGACAATTTTGAGGGTTGTTTCTGACCCCAACCATTTTCTGATTCTGTGAAAACAGCATCAGTGTCTTCTCTGCTGTATCCTTTAAAAAGTTACAGAGAAATATTCAAGGTACACCTTTATTCCTGTTTCTCAGCATTTCTTGGTTACTAAAGTATGGACACTTTTCCAAGGACAAGCATTTCCAATCTGGCCTTCTTAATATCCAAGTTAGGTCTAGAGGAGAACAATACCAACATCATATTGATATTTGCTGGTTTTTTGTTTTTTTTTTTTCCTTTGGTATGTTAATGACTGGAAGTGAGCAGAGTTCTGTCAGATGCTTAAATTACTACCCTGAGAATTGGGATTTCTGGATTTAGCTCCCAGCAACAGCACAAATGCCCTGGGTGGATTTTGACAAGTCCTGTAAGTTCCTTGTCCCTTAAAGATTAGCAGATAAAGTGGAGGTTATTTTTCCTAAAGCAGTTGAGCTCAGGCGCTAATGACTGAGATGCTGCAGTAATGGAGACATTTTACAAATGTGAGGAATGATGCTGCTCTTATTACTGTGATGAATCAAAACTTTACTTCAGGTTCATTAACTTCATCATTTTCCTTCTCAGTGTATAAACACACTATTTTTGGCAGCTCAGATTCCAAAGTATTCATCATTATTAGTTATATACTAATAACATCAGCCTGAAATTCAAAGTAAGGTGGTGTAGATGAGCGAGGGATTTTTTTTTTTCCTTCTTTATTTAAAATCTGATTGTGAAAATTATCTCTCTTGGCACCACTGGATTAAGCAAACACAGAGGCTCCCCTTGGTGACGAGGGAGAGGAAGAGCTATTAACGAGTGCAGCAGAATCTGAAAATAAATGCTGATAAACTTTTGCAAAACATTGCTGGCAGAATTGAATTTTAGGTGCGATTTGGCTGGAGTTGAACAGAAACCAATAAGCTTGGGCAAGCCAAGACGGTCCTGCTGAGGAATTTGTGCTGTCTCTGCACCAAGGACCAGGTTAAGAAGCTCATTTGTTCCTGCAGGAGGTCGGAATTCTTGTGCCATCATCCCTGAGGTACAATAAAACTTCCCATGACCATAAAAACTCACTAGAGCAGGGTGCAGGAGCCTTCTGCCCTCACTGACCCTGTGCTGACCGTCCAGGAAAAGGTGGAGGGAACCAGAACTGGCCTGGCTCTGGGCACAACGTCTGTTCTCATCACCTGGGCTGTCTCTGACTATTCTGTATTACACGTGGATAGCTGGGACTTCACTCGATTTTGTTGAAGTTTTAGAATCTCACTTCATTTTACAAGGACTCCGAATTCAAGGCATCTGGAGGATGAAGAACCTCCTGGGCAAGTTTTTAGCAGAGATGACAAAAAACGTGAAGCGTGACCCACAGTCATTGGTGAGAGTGATGATGGATCAAGGTATTTGAGGAGAGGCACTTTGGTAACTTCAGCAGCCCTGAATTTTCTTTGGCTGTGCCAAAAGAAAAATCCTGGCCTTTTTTTTTTTTTTAGGAGATACAAAGCAATTTGTAACATTTATGGGTAATTACACCCCGGAAAAACTTTGGGCAATTGGATCATTGAGTCCAGCCGTTGATCCAGCACTGCCAAGTCCAACACTAAGCCGTGTCCCCAGGTGCCACATCTACAGGGTTTTGAACACTTCCAGGGATGGTGATTCCACTCTGCTTTAGGCAGCCGGCTCCAACGCTTGACCACCTTTTCAGTGAGGAACTTTTTCCTAATATCCAATCTAAAGCTCCTCAGGTGCAACTTGAGCCCATTTCCTCTTGTCCCATCAAGATACTGAAAGTAACCTCAGGGTGACAGCTCCTCAGAGAGATCTTCCCTTTGCTCCACCCCTTTTGTCAGGGTCCTGACAGAGGTAAAAATGCTCACCACCCACCAGAGATGCACCGTGTTACTCTGCTGACAAAAAGAAATCATAAATGTGATTAATATTCACTTTCCTGATGACAGGGACCTTGCAGTGATTTGGGAAAGACCTGGATGGTCACAATCCAGTGTCATGACCTGTTCCTTCCTAAAACTCTCTGGTTATAGTGAGAGACATTGTCTGAGCTGGTTTTCTCTTCAGAAGCATTGTAGGGTGAATTTCCCATTGTTCTAATTAGCTAATTACCTGATCAGCTGTGGTGCTGTCACTATCTTTCCATAAATCCTCCTGATAACGAGGAAGGTGAGTGCAGATCCCAAACCTTGGGCTCCTGCAGGTTCGATGAGGATAAACCCATCAAGGCATCGTGGAACTCGCTGTTACAGAGCTGCTGTGGAAGCTGCACGCAATTAAAAACACTCCCCTGGAGAGGACATCATTTAATCTTCTCCATTTCAGACAGAAAACACAACAAACGGAAAGATCTGAATCACAGGGAAAACAATGTCATGTTTTTGTTGTTGTGTGATTTGCTGGAATTCCTTCTCTTGATTTTATTAAAACAATATTGATTTTTAAATTTTTTTATTGAAGGTCAATCAATATTGAGTTGCAGGTCAGTCATTGAGCCTTGCAGCTGAAAATTCTGGGGATTTTTCAGCAAAATGTGGCATTTCTGTGGTGTACACGAACATGTTGGACTTGTGCTTTCCAATGTGCTCAGCAGTCTCAAAAGCACAGCATGGTCTCAGAGAAACAACAGGGGACTAAAACTGTGATATTTTATTGAGGAACACAGGATTTATTAGACTCAATTAGACTGCGGTCCATTTGTTCACATTTCTTGCCTCAAGAAATGAGTCAATTCCAGCATTTCAAAGGCAAAGGGGAATTATAGTGAAGGAGGAGACATGAAATTTGAAGGGTTTTTTCACTGACCTAAAACTCAGCTCTTGCTAAAAGGAAACTCCAGAGTGAGCTGTGAGCCCTACAATGAAATTTGGGTCAAGCTTTGACTGATGTCAGGATAAAATTTGAGTTATATTTGGGCTAAAATGAAAGGACAACTCTCTCTGCCTTTTAGGGATGTGAGTAAGATTTATTAAACACATGATAGCAATGGCTGAGGCATCAGCTTTGGCCAAAGCCTCCTCACTCTCCACACTGCATGAAATAAAACATCTTCCCTTCTGTGTCTCCCTGGTCCATCTTATTTTCAGCAAAGAAGAGGAAAAGAGACAACAAAAAGAAATACTCTTTTCATGCAATCTTAGTTTCTTCTTGTACCATACTCCCTTAAAAAAAAAAAAAAGGATAATTTTAAGGGGTGAATTAATTTAAAGTTAATTTTTTATTGCCCATATTTATGCTGCAGACTGGAGAGGGTTGTGATGCAAACTGTAAATCCCACAGTGGGGTGGGATAGTTGCAAGAGCCATCCTGAGTCACTCAATATGGAATTATGAAATATTTTGGGTTGGAAGGGACCTTAAAGACCATCTATTTCCACCTCCTGCCATGGGCAGGGACACCTTCCACCGTCCCAGGTTCCTCCAAGCCCCATCCAACCCGGCCTTGGACGTTTCCAGAGATGGGGCAGTCACAGCTTCTCTGGGCAACCTGTGCCAGGGCCTCACCACCTTCAGAGGGAAGAATTTCTTCCTAATATCTAATACAAACCTGCAGTTCTACTCTGAGTTTGTCTCAGAGGAGCCTGTGACAGTGCTGAAAACCCCGCAGCTCTCCAGACCCTCTGAGAGAAGGTAATGTTGCACAAGTGCTGCTAATTTTTAATTTTGCAGCCCTGCCTGCCCTGATACCTTGAATTAAAAGGGAGGCTGATGTGAAAAATCACCTGTAGCAGCTGAATTGCTGCTGCATTAGGGATCGTTAGGACGCTCAGTTTAGGAGAAAGCTTTAAAAGCCAAAGTAAAGGCTCCCCAGAGAAACTCCCTCATGGAGATCAGCCCTCAGCAGTGTGAGGCTCTCGTTGCTCCTCAGGGGACATTCTGATTTCTGCCTCTCCTGCCCTTAGGACTGATGTCAGAGAGGGCTGGGGTTGAATTTTGAGGTCTACTGATCACACACAAATGGTGCTGGAGCACTTCACCAAGATATAACCTCAGCATAAATGGTGTAAATCTGCGTTCCAGGTGATTTGCTTGGAAGGGAGGCTGTGATTGCCTGCTCTGGCCTCCTACCCATTGAAATAGGATTTTTCAGTCCTAATTTGTGCTTCAAATCTAATACTCATGCTAATGCTGAAGCTTAAATGTCTACAGAAGAAAAATCCACTCTAAGTTAAAAAAGTTCTTGATTTAATAGTTGCAAGGATGGAGAATCCATCACGCCATTAGTTAAGCAGATTAAATAGTTAACAGTGGAGACTTGCAAATGTATTCCTTAATTTCTTCTTTAAATTAGAGCTCTGCAAATAATTGATATTTTGGTTCACTAGGCAAATTAAAAATAAAAAAAGAAAGAAATTGATAAGGAAAGAAAACATTTTGGCATGAATGAACTCCTCAATTTGTGAACTAAACCACCGCTACAAAGGTCTGAGAAATGTGAAGTCTAATTATAGCAGCTCAGAACTGGAGTAATGAGGGACTAGAGAGCGTGACTGATAAGCAGAAGATAATGCTCTGATAGGCATGATGTGCACAGCCCTTCAAAGAGCAACAAAAACCCACGTGAGGCATCTCTGGGATTGTGTAAAGAAGAAGAAATGTTTGAAAATGGGATTTAAAGGTGAAGAAGATCCAGTGAACCTGTGGCTCTGCTGGTGATGGAGGTTTTCGTGCATGCTCAGAGCATGGACAAGGTCATTACCTGGCTGAAGTGCACACATCAAAAGTTGCCAGCAGGAGGAGAAACCCTGATTTAAAAGTGGAGCTAAATCCTCTGGATTGCTGGGCAGCCAGGCCCTGCTGTGTGTGGGTTGGTTATGAGCATGTGGACTTTGGCTCGTGTCCTACAGAGTGAGGAAAGAGCAGAACACTTCCAACCTGGAGCCCAGGGGTGCAGTCAGAGGAGATTTAATGTTAGGATCGGAGAGGGGAATAGATACAGACACTGGAAAAAGCAACCTTTTCCAGAGGGTGAAGCAGATCTTGAGCAGAGCAACAGGATCATTTATTTATTATTATTAATGATGATGATGATGATGAGATCAAGAATGTTCAGTCCTCAGCACAGGAAGGATGTGGAGCTGTTGGGGCAGGAGGTCACCGAGACAATCAGAGGGATGGAGCAGCTCTGCTGTGAGGACAGGCTGGGAGATTTGGGATTGTTGAGCCCGGAAAAGAGAAGCCTTGGGGTGACCTAACTGTGGCCTTCCAGGACCTGAAGGAACCCTGCAAATAAAATGGAGAGAGATTTTCTGCAAGGGGAGGTGGTGACAGGACAAGAGAGGATGGATTCAAACTGAGAGTGGGCTTAGATAGGATCTTGGGAAGGAATGTGTGAGGGTGATGAGGCCCTGGCCCAGGAGCTGTGGCTGCTCCATCCCTGAAATGTCCAAGCCCAGGTTGGAGGGTCTTGGAGCACCCTGGGATAGTGGAAGGTGTCCCTGTCCATGGCAGGGAGTTAAAAATAAATCATCTTGAAGGTCCCTTCCAACCCAATCCATTCTGGAATTCCATTTTTTGTGATGGTTATCCTATGATCTTAATCTTTTCTCAGTATCAGCGAGGGCAGGTTTTCCAGAGGGACTGGTGGAAGTTGTTAGTCCTTCATCCATCCCCTTTCACTGCTGCTCACTCTGTGTTGTGGCCCCTTTTTCTGGCAGAAAATACGACTTTTGTTGCCTCTTTCCTTTTCTTTCTCCTCCACCAAGCGCATTTTGGCTGAATCATGCTCAGTATATTTCATATAGATCAAAAAGAAAAAGAAGTCCATTTTCTTCAAAAACAGCACCTTTCTAGTAATACTTCAAAAACTTTTCAAAAATGTCCACCTTTTGAAGATTTTTAACTGATTCATTGCTTATTCCAGCTAAGGGAGGAAAAAAAGGGTTCTTTCTTCTATTTCTTTCTTCTATTCTGGGTCCTTTTGGTTTCTGTTTCTGAACCTGTTATTCCTGTTCTTCCATCATGTGAAAGAGCCTTGAGATTCCTTGCAGGTCAGTGATGGTTTTGCTGCTTTTTCTGCTTGTTTCTTTCCTTCCTTTTAAAATACAGCCCTTTAGACTCGTTTATCTTGTTGGAAGCAGGTCAAGAAAAAACAATAAATGCAATGAATGGGAAAATCTCCCACAAACTCACATAATAACTTTTCAACTGGTCAAACTCTGCCATGACCAGCAACTTTGTTATGCTCAGAAGTGACAACTTTAAAACCAAGCTCTGAAACATTTCATTCCTCCCCCAGCCATTCCTCTGCCTCTTTTGCAGGTGTGTAACAAATTTCCTTTGGGCCCACGGGCCATGATTGAGTGAAATACCAGTGAAGCAAATGGAATGAAAATTTATCACTTCAGCTGAAGGGCTAAAGATCCCCATTAAAAAAGGATAAATATTCTGTGTGGAGAGAAAACATGACTGGCTATGCTTTTCAGGTGTGCCCAGCTGTGTAAGGTTCTGCGCTACCACAAAAATTAGGATTTACTTTATAATTAGCAGATCACCAGAAATCCTCTCAAAGCTATCTTGGCTCTTCCAGCCCCAGTAATATATTCACGTATTCCAAAACAATTTTAAATTATATTCCCGAGCAGTGGATGTGGGATTTGCGGGATGACACTGTATTGCTTTACCTGATTTGGGACACACCTGGTTCAAGAGAGGCTAAGGAAGGAAGGAAAGAAGGAACTGATTAGACATAACCAAGAAATAATCGTGAATGCTGATGTTCACAGCATTTCCACCTCATGGGATGAAGAATGAAGGAAAATTGATATCAGCAGGTCAAGAATTTTTTGTTTTATTGGGTGACCTGTTATTCCAAGAGCTCCTTATCCAGTGTGAGAGTGTAAAAATCCAGGCAAGAGAGTGTAAAAAGCAGAGGATGAATCAAAGAATGGGGCACATGGAATTAATTCTTCTTTCTCTTCAGCACAAGACCACATGAGAGATCTTCAAGGGAGTGGGTAGACAAGAGCAGGTAGGACAGGTTTCATATGGGATTTAGGACAGGTTTCATATGGGATTAAGCACAGGCAAAAGCCAAATCCCAGAGGCAGAAAAACCAAATATTTGAAATCCTTTTTGCTAGGGCAGAGCTGTGGGGAACCGTTTGGGCAGCTTGAGAGAGGTGCAGAGATCTGGGAAGCTCTGTCCAGTGCTGGAAAGTGCTGGAAGTTTCTAGGAACCCTCTGTCTCAAGGGGATCATTTTTACGTTTATTCATTGGTATAGTTTGGAAACTGGAATATTTTCTTTCCTCTTTCTCTGACTTAGAACCCTGAGGAAACTTCTCCAGAAGTTAACTGAAGCAAAAATTGCCAAAGAGCTTCTATGGACTTCCACATTTAATATTTTTATTTGGTTGGTTTTTGGAGTGATATTTTTTTTGGTGTTTGTTTGTGTGTTCCCTCTCACACCTTCAGGAAAAAATCGTTTTGACAAACCCTAAACTGAGAGACCAAACTTTCAGCTTTGGGCTACAGGAAAACACTTTGAGAAAAGGTGGCAATTTTGACTTCACTGCAAATGGAAGGAAATCTTTATGAAATAATTGCATTTAAACATGAAAATTGTTGCTGCATCCCAGAGTGGTATTAAAGATGAAGAACAGGTGCTCCAGAGAAGTCCAATCTACTCCAGTGTGTTGCTCTCTCCAGTGAGCAGCAGCAGATGCTTCAAGAAGGGTGAAAAAGCTGATTCCTCACCACTGCACTCTCCCAGCCCCAGACATTCTGCTCGTTATGAACTTTCCATGTTGGAGATGTTGTCTCTTGGTCAGAGAATCTTTTGATGAAGTTTTTCTTTCATGGCATCGTGGATTTGCTGGAGGAGTAACTGTTTGTATGTGATTCAGGCTGCCGGATGAAAGCAGCCCTTCTCAACACAGGACTTGGGAAAAACATTGCCCATAAAAGCTGTGAGCATGAGACAGCCAGGAAATAGTGGAAATACAGAAGTTTAGACCCAGAAAGAGAAGTTGTGGGAGTTTCGTCAATATGTTCATGACTGAATCATGGAATCAGAGAATGGCTGGAGTGGGAAGAGACCTTGAGGTTCATCAGGTCCCACCCCCTGCCATGGGCAGGGACACCTTCCACTGTCCCAGGTTTCTCCAAACCCTGTCCCACCTGGCCTTGGACACTTCCAGGGATGGAGCAGCCACAGCTTCTCTGAGCGCCCTGTGCCAGGGTCTGGCCATCCTCACAGGGAAGAGTTTCTTCCCAGTATCCCACCTAAGTTTCCCCTCTTTAAATCTGAACACATTACTCCTGTCCAAACTCCCAGTTCCAGATGAAAAGTCCCTTTTTGGCTTCCCTGGAGGCCCCTTCAGGTACTGGAAGGTGCAGGGAAGTTTCCACACGGTCCTCTCTTCTCCAGGCTGAACAACCCCGCTGCCCCTGCCTGTTTCCATAGGGGAGGTGCTCCAGTCCCTTTATCAAATTTGTGGCCTTCTCCAACAGTTCCATGTCCTTATGTTGCCACAGGCCACGGGTGGGGACAACCACCATCACCACCCCAAATCTGAAGTGATTACGCAAGACACAAGTTGTTCATTTATTTGAGGTGAGGCTCAAAGCTGTTTGAAACTTGCTTTTTGTCTGATTAAACCCCAGTGATCTCAAATTCCTGGCCTTGAGCAAAGCTATCCCCCTTTTTGAGCTCAGCACAAAACTCCTCAACTGACTGAGCAGTCACATTCTGTGTCCTCTTTCTGCTTGTTATTAATATTTTTCTAATGAAAAAATGATAAAAACACAGATAAAAAATGAGACAATCCAGTAACCTGCTGAAACATGCCAGATGCTTTGGATTTTTCACACTCCCAATGTTCTCCTGGACATGGATTGGCCCAGTGTGGTTAATTCATGACGAGAAAACTTTTTTTTTATTAGGAACACTCAGTGAATTACAAGTGGAAATCAACTGAGAGTGGCTGAGAAATATCCCAGCCCTGTGGAGTTCTGCTTTCACGGCCCAAAATCTGTGGAGTTGGGTTGAGTACGGACATCCTCCAGGCAATTCCTTGCTCAAGACTGAGAGGTGCTTGGATAAAAACTTGAGTGATTTCCAGGACTTTCTTCATGGCTCTCAGCTGAGGTCTAAAAAGATGGATTTGTTTCTCTATCTGTAGATCTGGGGTGGGCTGCTGAACTAAATGGGTTTGTGTGGTTTGGAGAGAAGGGGGCTGAGGAGGGAACCTGAGGAGAAGACTGGAGAGATTCAGATTGGACATCAGGAAGAATTTCTTCATGGGGAGGGTTGTTGAACATTGGAAGGGGCTGCCCAGGGAGGTGATGGAGTCCCCATTCCCAGAGAGGTTCAAGGAATGGCTGGATGTGTCACTCAGTGAGGATTGGTCAAATGCTGGACTCGATAACCCTGAGGGTCTTTTCCAACCTGAGTGGTTCCATGATTCCGTGATTGATGCCTCATGTCCACCAGTGGTTAAGACTCTTTTGGAAAATGCACTTTAAAATTCAGTGAGGTCTGGACTGGTCAAGCAGTTGGATTGGATGATTGTTGTAGTCCCTGAAGCTGGAACAGAAGGGGGAAAAAAAAATCACAGCTGAAGAATAAGCCAATGAATTACGACCCATCTGAAATGAGATTTGCACAGAGGTGTCTCAAGATATCAAACCCACAGCTGAGTAGAAGAATAAAACAGTGCAAGAGACTGCATTTTAGGAAGATCTAAAAAAAAAAAATAAAAAGTTTGATTACACCTTGAGCTGTTGGCAAAATGGATCTGGAGGTTTTCCAGGAGAGAAGCTTATCCCTAGGACAACCTGCAAGGAGGTGATGGAAACTTGGGCAGGAAAATTGTGGAGCTCAGAATGCTCACTTGATGGGAGGTTTTACTCAGGGAATACATAAAAGCATCAAAAGCCTTTTCTTATCTCATCCAGTCCACTAAACGAGCAACACGAGGGGAGTTCCAGGCCTTTGGAGAAGAGCTCAGCAGTCTTCCAGGAAGTATTGATTACAGTAAACTGCATCTCCTGACAGGCTTGTTCAGTGCCAAGTCAATCATGAGCGAGTTGATGAAGCTGCCTGCTCCTTTTAGGCTGCCCAAAATAGCCCTGCAGGGTTTCTCTGGAAGAATTGAGAGCAGGCCCTGCTGCAAGACCTAACACATTTCTCTGACAGGGAAGGAATTAAACCTAGCTCTGGATTTGCTACGGGAATTCCACCGGAACCAAGGACCGGGTGTGAAGCTGCCTGGAAGATTCCAGCCAGGAGAGGCAACCTAATGCAATCCCTGCATGGTTTGGGGTAATAATCTGCCTTCCTCGTGAAGAGGACGTTCCCAACCCTCCTTTCCCTGCTGGATGAGAGATTGGTGGCTCAGAAGAGTAAAATCAGGTGTTTGTGGGAATACCTGAGAGTATCCACGTCCACCAAACTGGTGGTTCCCTCCACCATGAGGCTCCACACCCTCACACCCTGCAGCCCAAAAATATCCCAGGTGCAACAGCTGAACTCATCCCCAGCCAAGGGAAGATTTAAGAAACAATGAGGAAATTCAGTGCCAGCCTCTCCTTGATTTAATTGCTGATTGTCAGGCTCTATTTTATGATCAGGATTGGTCCATTGTAGCTAAATGTAATCTCAATAGTATTTTTCTCTCGCCCCCCCCCAAAAAAGCCGATCCCAAAAGAAAACAAAGCATAAATCTCACCTGAGTTTTATTTTGGGGGCAGTTGTTTTCCTTTATTTCCCAAGTCAGAGGCCTTTAATTTCTTCTTTCATTCATCAGCTCTCTTAATTTTCTTTTAATATTCCAGAGCAGGATCAGGCAAATGGCCTTACTGTAATTGGAAAACTCCTGGGCACTTGTCATTATGACTGTTAAAAAAAGGTACAAAAATCCATGGAGATATTTCAGCCAATAAAATAACCCATGCCCAAAGGATGAAAGGAATTGGGTGTGTGAACAAGGGATTTGTAACTCTTATAATTTAACCTGAATGTATAGAAGTGAAAGTCTTATTTATTTTCCCTAATAACAAGAAGAACCTGGGGACAGTTTCCCTAAAATCTTGGCGTGGTTGCCAAGTTTTGTGGCTGCCCCTTTGCAAAGTAGTGCACATTGTCTGAACCATTTTCCCACCTCAATAAAACATGGTGGCCGTGAAATTCAGAGATTAATTCCCAAATGAAATCTGGATAATAATCCTTTCGCCTGCATTTTCATCCTCCAATGGCCATCAGATTCACTTTGTGTGAGGGTGGCCTTTCAGATCGGTCTCTTCACAGTCCCACCCATCCTACAGCAGTTGGGGTCAGGTTTGAAAGCAGTCACTTGAAAAATGAGTTTTGGGCAATTTTTTGGCTGTCACAACTGTGGAGTGACCCTCAGGTTTGCTCAACATCACAGGCCAGGAAAAGGAGCTGCTACTTCCCTTTTTTTCTGTATCAACGGGATTAAAACTTCTTCCTTTCTCCTTCTTCAACTAACGCCTTCTTCCCCTTTTCCCATCAAAATATCTCTTCCTAACATGCCAGTTGAGTTAATATAAAAATCAGTGCCTGGTTTAAACTGGTTGTGTGAGGTGCTCATCTGCTTGAACATTTCTCTTGTCAACCCTGGCAACTCCTTGACTATTTTTTGCTCTCTCTTCAGATCAGAGCGAGTCATTTGCATTTTCATGATGAGCAGCTTCCACGCTCTGTGAATCTTTACAGGGTGCAATAACGATCTTAAGGGTCTTTTCCAACCTAAATTATTCCATAATTATTCATGTTCTCCCTGCTTTCTGCTCCTCTCTTTCCCTTCTCGTCTTCCCTGCCAAACCATTCCCTTCTCCCTCCCCCTGAAGGCACAAAACCCACAAAACTGTTTGTGGTGTCTCTACCAAGGCTGATAAGGTTTGTTTTATGGCCTCTGGTCTTAGAAAACGGTCTCCAAGTTGCAATTAAGTCCTTGAAATTCACATGATTGCTCGAAGGAACTGAGGGAAGTGGGAGATGCTGGGAGTATTTCAATGGGCAGAGGAAACAATTGAAAAATGGGTTTTTGCTTTTGCTTTATTGCAGAGTAATTATGAGAAGTGGGATCCACAGCACTGCCTTTAAACACGACAACAGTGACAATTCACAATGTACAGGGCTTCAGAGAGCCATTGAAGGGGTCTCAGCTCAGTGATTTTTCTGTTCTATCCCTGAGCCATTGCTCTGCCAACCAAGCAGCAAGAGCTCATCTGGATTTTATTTGGTAAATATTAAACTAAACTGAGCCTTTTTTTTTTTTATTTTTCCAACCAAAGACTTTCAGACTCACGGGACAGGGAAACCTCATGCTGCCATTATTGTCTTTGGGTTCTGTTTTCCCTCGCTGTGGACAGGAATGTGCTTCCCTCAGCTGCCATTCCAATGCTCCTGGTGTGGACACGGGGATAAATGACCTTCCCTGAGTGACATTGCAGGTGACTTTTCTTTCATAAATTCAAGAAGAGATGAGATATGAGATAAAAAAACATGCAGCAGAGGTCAAGGAATTGAAATTTATCAAGATGTGGTGGATCTGAGGGTGGTTTGGACTCGTTTTTCTGCAAAACAACAATTTCTGTTGAGTTTGAAGTTCCTCAGAAGCTGCTGGAGAGAAAATTTAGATGCTATGGTTGCCCATGGCAGGAATGAGATGATCCTCAAGGTCTTTTCCAACCCAAACCATTCTCTAATTATGTAATTCACATACCCGTGGCCTCTAGCTTGAATTCTGGAGTCAGATTTTCCCTTTTCCATGGCTGGGCTTCCTCAGCAAGGGAAATATTGGCTTTTCTCCAAATTTGAAAATCTAGGGGGAAAAAAAGGAACAAGCAAGGATACCCAAAGTGTGGTTTGTTGTCTAGGTCTCCACACTGGATGTAGTTTTCCCTCTAATCTCTAGAAGAATAAATTCTATATCCTTCCTAAGGTTCTTATTCTAGTCCAGGGACAGAAGGAACACAGATCTGATTCACTATAAAACATAACTTAGTTTGAGGTTTGATTTTTTCCTGGTTTTATTTTCTCTCTGGAGGAGAGCTGGCTGCACTTACTAAGTTTCTGCATGATGGAATTTTACAGGAATTCAATAATTGGAAATCCAGTGATCCTGGTGTGGTCAACAGGTACAAAAGTACTGAAAAATTTACTACATGAAAATGGACTTTGCCAATAGATTGGGCTGCAAAAATACAAGATTCCTGCATCCAGGTCATTCCTGCTCTTTGAAATTTAGAAATGAGAAGATCAGCTTTCAAATATCAAATATCAGATGACAATCCCATTGAGCAAAATCTGGAACTTATCAATGGAGGAGATAATAAAATAATTGTAACCGCACACTAAGAACAAATCAATAAACAAAGAAAAAAAACAGAAAGAGAACTTTGGGGTTTTTCTCCCCTGTTGAGACTGATTGCAATCAGTTCAGTTTCCCCATTTTTGTGACTGGATTTGAGCCCCAGAGACTGAAAGAATGTAGGTTGATTTTGGAGAAGGATTAGCATAGCGAATCAATTATTGAGGAATCTTTCATAATAGCACTGAGTGCTTTTTCCATCTTTAGAGTTCGAAAGTGCTCCGTGCATGTAAGAAAAACCCAGCATTTTAAGAAGCTCACAATGGGATTTTCAACTGTGGTGCCCTGGATCTATCACTTGATCTTGCAGTTCACATCCCTGTTGCACATCTCCATCAAATCCTTGAATAACTTCTGGTAATAAGAGAATCTTTTTCTGATGTACTCTGTGATTCACTTTTTACCCATGAAAATGAGCATCAGGGAGCCACACTTCTTGTTCTTAAGTGGTTTTAACCACACTTCAAAGTCAGGTCAGGTAGAGCCATCCTATTACCGTTCCCTGGCTCCAGAATAATTGCATCTCATGCTTCAATCTGTGTGTAACAGCACCTCACAGATGAACCTGGAAATGTAAAACAGGATGGCCTTTCTGCTGTAGGAACATTTATCTTGGCATTGGTGCGGGGGGGAATTCAAGATGCTAAACTGGCAAGAAGAGCCAATATAGGTCTTGATAATAAACTGCAGAAATTTAAAGCTGCTGCTTTCTCAGAGTTCTGTCTCTACAGCACACACAGAAATTAGGGCGATGACATCTACAATCTAAACTGAAAAAGCAGAAATTTAGATTGGGTAGATAGGAGGAAATTCCTCCCTGTGAGGTTGGTGAGGCCCTGGCACAGGGTGCCCAGAGGAGCTGTGGCTGCTCCATCCCTGGAATTGTCCAAGACCAGGTTGGACGGGGCTTGGATCAACCTGGGAGAGTGGAATGTGACCCTGCACATGGCAGAGGGGTTGGAACCACATGGACTTCAAAGTGCCATTCAACCCAAGCCTTCCTGTGATGATTCTGTGATACAATTACAGAAAATCCGTGTAAACCCCAGGAAATGCAGTCTTCAGCTGTAAGGGAATGAATTATCTAAATATCTCAGGAATATGCTAGTCTGGCTGTAATGGGAAAAGACTGGCAATTAAACACTTTGCAAAGAAACAATCAGACTAAAGAGATTTATAAAATAGTGTTACACAGTCTGTGATAGAGATGAGAGCTTCTACTTCACCCACTGCAGAACCAAGAGGACCACAAGGACTTCTGACATTTTCAGGGAAGCCTTTATTTTAACCCTGTTTTCATAGAATCATTAAAGTTGGACAAGACCTCCAAGATCACCGAGTCCAGGCTGTGACTGATCCCCACCTTGTCACATCCAGTTGTTTCTTGAACATCTCCAGAGATGAGGACTCCAATACCTCCCTGGGCAGCGTCTTCCAATGCTTGACCACCCTTTCCATGGAGAAATTCTTCCTGATGTCCAACCTGAGCCTCCCCTGGCACAACTTGAGGACATTTCTTCTTTTCCTGTCCCTTGGTCCCTGAGAGAAGAGCCTGACCCCACATGGCCTCACCCTCCTGCCAGGGAGTTGTGGAGAGCAATGAGGTCTCCCCTGAGCCTCCTTTTCTCCAAGTTAAACCCCCTCAGGCGCTCCTCACATGATTTATTCCCTAGAACCTTTCCCAGCTCCATTCCCTTCTCTGGACACTCTCCAGACCCTAAATTATTTAATTCTTGGCCCACACCTACAGACCTAGACATAGCACTTGAGGTGTGGCCTCACCAGGGCCCTGCACAGAGGGACAGGCACTGCCCTGGTCCTGCTTATGGGATTTGCCTCCCACTTCAGGGGTTCCCTCAGCAGGAATCCCCTGGGAAAAGTCTGTGCCAGGGTCAGGAACCAGCAATGAGACAAGCGGGACTCGC
>VXBU01012189.1:642177-657212 GCA_013400315.1 Bombycilla garrulus
AAGTCCTGGAAGCTTTTTCCATGGCCAAAGACTAAAAGCTGTGCTCTCCTGAGAAATAAAACCCTTCAGGACAGGCACAGGAGATTTTCCTGTGTCCTGGATTCCCACACTGCTGGCCGTGTTGTTTTGGATACAGTGAATTTTTTTGTAGTTTATTACCTTGAATGTGTTCGTGGATATTTACTTGATCCGTATGTATATAAATCAATGTTCCTCATGGCAATTTTCTTGGGAGTCTTTCGATATCCTTTACAGTCCTTTTCTTCCCCCATAATTTCCTTTAAAGAAGGAGATTTGCCAACCCTCTGTTTGCTACTATTCATTCTCCAAAGAACCACATATTTTGCAAAAAAAATATTTAGCACAGGAAGTGACAAGAAGATTTCTCAGAGTCGATCCTGGACTGGCTGGCATTCAGCTTTTCAATGGTTTTTATCTATTCTTACAAAGAGAATTAAAATATACTTTTTTAGTATAAACAGCATCTCTCCATCAATTCGAACATTTCTCTGGTCATTTTAAAACTCATTAAGAGAGATTTAAATTGAGCTTGAAAGGACAGCAACACCATGGTGAACACATGCACAGAAAGAGCTTTGACATGGTGAGATTTCATCCAATACCAGCAAACCCAAATTATTTATTTATTCAGCTTTATCTGCCCACAGTCAGCTACTGGTGAGGTATTATTGTGTCTGCTTTCCATTCAGGTCACCAAATGACTTCTTTTCAAGAGAAATCAATGAAAAAAAGCAGTAGGATATTGAGAAAGTAGGGTAGGGAGATGTCTGAACCATCTCAGTGTCTGGACTATGAAATCTGCAGAGTTTCGTCTTTGGCACAATTCTTGGCATCCCTGGTTTCACATCACTAGAAAGAATCTTTTCAGGCACAGAAATCTGCACGAGTAAACAGGAAATGCCTCTGCAGAGACATCAACCAAGACACTGCAAATGTCTATTGGCAGGAACATCCCAAAATCACTGAACTGAAGGTTTCCACGAATAATTGAAGATATTTATTGCCAGCTCCAGTTTCAGACTTGGGACAAGTGAAAGCCAAGAGTGTGCAGGACACTGCTTTGGCCTTGAGAGGTCACTTCAGAAGTGACCTCTCCTTCTCACTGAGAGTCTTGATGCAGATCCCACTGAAATCCAGGGAGATCTTCCCATCCAATTAATTCCACTTTGTGGCAGACTCAGAGGCTTTGTTGCAGACAGGTCAGCACTTGGCACAAATGTTAATTTACCTGGGATAGCAGCCAAGGATTCCTGGTTTTGCTGATGTTGCAGTAAAACCTTTTCCAATATGTTCCATGTCTCAGGGATTTCTAAGCCCCTGTGCATGATCTCACCAAATCTGAGGTTGGAGTGGTGTTTGGTCAGAGATGAAGATTATCTTGGAAGTCTTTTCTAACCTTAATAATTCCATGATTCTGGGTGGTTGTGGTCTATTTTAAAATCTGTTTAAGCCTCAAGCACACCTCATACCCCCATTTTCTTTGCTTTTCTTGACCACGTGGCATCTTCCAAGGTTTAGATCCCATCTGAAATGCAAATCTCTTTAGCCTTGCTCACATCGGATTGAGGATGGGCTTTGAGAGGGGCAGTGCTGGATGCTGTACCAGCCTCTCAGTGCTCAAAGGGGGCCTGTAAGGAAAACAGGGCCGGGTTGTTGCAGGGGCTGATGAGACAGGACAAAGGGTGATGGTTTTAACCTTAAAAAAATTAAAAAAAAAAAAAAGGAAAATTAGACTAGAAATAAGGAATAAATTTTTTGCAGTGAGGGTGGTGAAACCGTGGGACAGGTTCAGTGCTCCATCCCTTGAAGTGTTCAAGGCTGGGTTGGAGGGGGTTTTGAGCAATCTGGTCCCGTTGAAGATGTCCCTGCTCGCTGCAGGAGGGTTGGACTGGATGACCTTTAAAGGTCCTTTCCAACCCAAATAATTCTGTGATTCTCTCATTCTGTGTTCTTGTAAAGCAACCTTCCTCCCTCAGTGTTTTATGGTGATGATTTTCACATAGACACAAAAATATATTTGCTGTTCTTAAAACTCAGAGTAAACTTTGTCCCTTGGAAAACTCTCAGTGCTCTTGGGACCTTGTTCCACTGCTGAGACTTCTCAAACTCAGTACAGTCCCACCCTTCTCTGTGACTGAGCAGGGCTCCTATAAGGAGAAGACACAAATAAAACAAGCAAGTGATGAAAGAATCTTTGTTTGGCATTGGCTGGGGCTGGTTGTTTTCTGGCACGTCCTGATCTTCCTGAACTGTTCCCTTTGACTCACCTTGGACTTTGGCACTTGAAGCACTCCTCTCTATTAAGAAGCAAGACTCTGCAGCTATTTTTTTTTAAGCATGAGTTCCACTGGATGACCTTAACAGAAAACTGCCAACAAAAGCAGAAAAAAAAGTTTAATTGAATTAAGTCTAAATAAAATGATCCTGAAGTCTTAATACACACTTATCTATTGACATTGTCTCGCAGCTGGAATGGAAGAACAAAGTCCTTTTTCTGCTCTTCTGCAGAGCAGGCAGATTTACAATGCACAGCAAAAGGAATCTGAAAGGCAAAGTCTTCATGTAATGTTTAATCCAATACTGGAAAGTGAACATCAAAGGTTCTGCTGCCAAAGTGTGGGGACAACCACAGAACAAGGAATTCGGCTCCCAACAAGGACGCACCCAGGGCCCGTGGTCCTTATTTCATGTGTGGAACATAAAATCCTTCCATAAATGCTGGAACTATGTCCTGTGGGGGCGTTTTGTTGGTCTCAGCACAGGTCTGACAGATATTTAGGATTATCTTCCTTGACAGAGGAGGGAGAAGTGTTTGGAAGGGGATTTTGGTAGTTTTGAAGGTTAAGGACCCCTTTGAATATTCCCCTTGTTCTGACAGGATATTATGGGGTGTGTGTGTGATTAATTCCCAGAACCATTTGAATATTGCACATATAAACATATACATTAAAACTTTAAATATATTTTTCAGTTCAATTAATCTCTTCTTTCCAGTCTTTTCCATGAGAGATCTGTGTCCCTCTTTTTGCTGATGGAAGATCAGAATCCTTTTGAGGAGCTGGGTGAGGGTTGGCCATTCACCACCTTCTCTGCCAGAACTTGGTGAATAAATGACTGGAATGAAGACATGAAACAATCAAAAGGATGTGATTTTTTAAAAGATTTTGTTGTGGTTTAGCCCCAGCCAACAACTCAGCCCCACCCAAGTGCTCACTCTCACCTCCTTAGGAGGGAGAAGGGAACCAAAAGGGAAAAACTGTGAAAATTTCAAGTTGAAATAATTTAATAGGCAGAGCAAAAGCTGCAAGATGGCAGTTTGGCTTCAATCCATGCTTTGAAGCTGGATGAACACTCAGAAAAGATTTCTGCTGCAGATTTATAAATTGGCAAATTGCAACAATCTCAGGTATGGAACTAAAATTTATTAGAAAATGGAGGAAATTTGAGGATACACCATCTCTGCCTGCTCTAACTCTTTCCCAAACACTCAAGTTTAACTTATTTTGGAGCCGGGCTTTGCTTGTTCTGAACCAGTTCTTCTTCTGTCCTCAGGACTCCAACCCATACCTGTGTGAATACCATGCCCTGATGAGGTGGTTGAAACTTAATCCTTTTTTTATGATTAATTTCTGCAGGAAATGTGGGGAACTGCTATTTGTTAATACACACATTTCCCTGTGCTGCTCCTTCTGAGCTAAGGCAGTTGGAAATCAAATAATAAAAGTTAACATGAAGGGATTATTACAGCCCTTATAAGGACTTGGGGGAAATTATCATGCAAACAGATGGTGCTCTGAAAAAGTGTTAAAAATACTGCAGAATAATTTGTCTGGTTGACAAAAAGAATCGATATTAAAGAAATAGAGAGATAGAATGATATTAGACAGAGATGAGCAAATTTTCTTAAATCCCTCATGGAGCTGCAGCATTCCCAACTTATTCCTTCTGATTTTTTGCTCTGCTCTCTTTTTCATTTATGATTTTTTCATTTACGATTTTTTAATTTATGATCTCAGACTCCAGTAATAATGGAAAAATTCTGAAGTTTTATTAGGCAGTTGGGATCTTGGTTATCAGAACAGGGTTTTCTTACTCTCTGTCTGGAATTTTGCTCTTAGGTTTTACCCTCTGTGCTTTTCCATAATCACCTTTCCTTACTTTCCCATTTTTTTGTAGATGGCTCAGTGATTTGTCTGTAACATAATCCTTGACTTCCAGGCTAAAATCCATTTGTTTCAACTCTTGGGTGTGATGTCAGATGCCACAGAGCAATCCTTGGTTCCTGAAATCCAGGACTTCCACTGGCAGAGAAATGGATGGAGGAGGATGGAGCTCTCCCTCATTTATTGATGGAAACCACCTGGCTGGAGAGATTCCCCCCTACTGATCATCTTGTGGTGTAGGATAAGATGGAAAAATCATAGAATCCTCAAATGGTTTGAGGTGGAAGGGACCTTAAAAATCATCTCATTCCAATCCCCTTCCACAGCAGGGATTCCTTTCACTAGACCAGGTTTTGAAGACCCCCTTCCAGACTGGCTGGAAAAAAACCACCCAAAACTAAATAAATACCTGTTCTCATTCAAGTTATCACAGGAGGAACCACAAGATGGGTTTGAGCTATTTCCTGGACAGTCTTACCTGCAGAAGCTGGAGGAGGAATGAAGACCAGAGTCAAAACTCTAATTACAGGAAATATTCATGCCCAGAAATTAGAGCCAAATATTCAAGTGTGAGTCGCTTTTCACTGACTTGGCTCAGTCAGGCATAATCCTTTAGATTTATGGAATTAGTGGCAGGACAAGGCTTTTAACAAAAGAGGGTAGAACTGAGTCAGATATTAGGAAAAAATTCTGACCTGTGAAAGGAAAGAGACACTTGAAGGAATTTTCTGGAGCAGCTCTGACTGCCCTATCCCTGGAGGAGCTAAAGGCCCTGAGCACCCCGGTCTAGTGGAAGGTGTCCCTGCCCAGGAGAGCTGGAACTGGACGGTCTTAAAGTTCCCTTCCAAGCCAAACCATCTCTGATCCTGTGATTCTGTTACAATTCTCTCTCTTGATGGATTCTGCTGCTGAACTCCCTTTTCTTCCACGTAACCTTCATTTTATTTCTCCTCCTTTCCACATTTTCTGGCTGAGATCGCCCCCTTGATTCACCTGCTTGCACTTCCAGCTCAAGTGGAGGAGATTAACGTGCACCTTCCTGCATCTCTGTGTGTACATCTTTCCCATCACCAGGTGTCAGAGACAATTACCTTCCTGGGCAAACAATGTCCACCTTTAATCAATTTCCACCAAATTAATTTCTACACGTGTTGCATTATTACCAAGGAGGGAGATGAACAAAAGGAACGAAGACAGGCAGAAAAATCCCAGGGCACCAGTGCCTTGCTCCGAGAAGCGAACATAATTAATTGTAGTGGTTTGATTCCTGCACTTTCTCCCTGCCCCCGTGTCAAAACCCAGGTGCTTTAACTGGCATGTTAATTAGTTCTGTGTTCGTAAATGGAGGCACCACGATTGTTAAAGGCACAAAATTGCAACAGCAAAATGCTGCTGCCCTGGGCCGGCTGACAATTACCTGCCAGAGTTAAACAGATCTGTCTGTAATGCAGAGAGCTGAGGAGAACAAACCTCGTGGGGTTCAAGGCTCGCTGGTTCCTTTGGGTTCCCATCAAAATGCCTGAGCCATGAATGTCTCAGAACAATACCAGAGGGACTTTCCCATCGCTGACCTGGCATCGATTTAACTTGTGGCTGTTTCTTCAATCCATGTGGGCTGGGAGCATGACCAATATGTGGCTATCAGGAGATTTGCATGTGTATTAATTCGACTGCATGGCTGATGGATTTATCAAAATTCTCTTTGAATCCTGCTCAATGTGTGGCAGACGTGGCAAAGCACCCCAGGGACAGGACAAGGGGGAATGGTTTGAAAAGGAAGAAAGGTAGATTTAGATGGGATAACAGGAAGAAATTCATCCCTGTGAGGGTGGTGAGGACCTGGCACAGGTCGTGCAGGAATTCCGTGGTGGCTTCATTCCAGAAAGTGTTCAAGGCCGGGTTGGACGGGGCTTGGAGCAGCCTGGTCTAGTGGAAGGGTTGGAATGAGGTGGTCTTTAAGATCCTTTCCAATCCAAACCATTCTGTGATTCTATGAAAATAGGAAAAGAATTCCTGCAATTATCTTTATCCTCACCATAACCTCACAAGTTGAAGAAATCACTCTTATGAACATCTGGGGAACTCGGACAGCAAACTTTTCATTTTGTCGTGACCCTGTTCCTACAAAGTCTCTCTGGCAAGACAAGGAACTGAATCTGTGCCCTGTTTACTCCTGTTCCCTCTGACATCCAAACCCATTGGTTCTCCCCACATGAAGGAGATGTTCACATCATCATCCTCTCTAAGCACAAATGAAATTAAAAATTGTTTGGAATGACAATAATCAGCTGAATTTTTGTTTCAGTTCAAGAGAACTCTGCACTGACAGAGACAAGAACATCTGCTAGAATGCTAAAATATCTTTTCCTAAAGTCTAGGTTTAATTAGAAAAGCTGAGCTGGTATGAAAAGGGAAGCTTCACCAGTTCCTGTATTTGTGAGGGTAGAGTAAAACAAACTGAGAATCTTATTCACAATTTTTAATATCCCTGCTTTTCATGCAAATCACTGCTCATTCTTCAAATAAAAATATAATTGAAAAGGAGCAATGTCTTTCTGTTTTCACTGTGATGATGGAGTAAAAGCCATAGGATTTTTAAGGCACCCTGTACAGAGATCCTACAGGGTTTTCCTGGTGAACTCTCCCATCAGTATGGAAATGAAAACTTTAAATTCATTTTGTTTTCACAATGGGAAAAAAATTAGTCTCGTGGCATTGAGACTTTATGAAGTATGCAAAGATTTACTTGCTGAGAGCCAAACTAGAGTGATATTATATATTTACTAAGGATAAAATATCCCCTTGGAAATGAGCAATTCCATCCTTTGAAAATCCGAGTGAGGGCAGGACGTATCATAAGGAAATATAGTGTTGTAGTGAAAAATTGAGAAAATACTAGTGCCATCTATTGACATGAAAATATAAAGGTGGAAAAGAAGCTACTCTGCCTGCATCCAAACAAGCAGAGAGGAGGCTGTTTGTTTTAATCACGTCAAGTTAAGATATTTGTAAATATTCAGGTTTATGTTTAGTCTTTTTAATGATGTTGTATTTTGGGTAAATATGTTGACTTTCAAATTAATCACCGTTGTAATCAAGCTGCAGCAAGAGATGGGGATTTGCCTGTAATGGGAATTAGGAGTCATTGCTGAGTGGATAAATGCTGGCATTCTGACTAATGCTCTTAAGCAGGTTTGCAGTGTCATCACAGGCGGGATCCAGGCTAAGAACAGGTTTAAATCTCCCCTGGAATAAAAGGTGGAAGATTTCCTAGCTCCCAGGTCTTCCCTGGCTTTCCACTGGAAAACATTTCTGTGCCTGTGTCAGGACTGAAGCAAAGAGGGGTTTCCATTCCCAGCGAGCAGCCAAGCCAAGGTGGGCACCTGACACCGAAATCCAAATATTTCAGTATCAGGGAGTCTGGATTGCCACCAAATGATCCTTGTCAGAACCAGGGGGTTCCTGTGGCATCTTTGAATGATCTGGGCCCTGGCCAGGAGGCTTTTAGCCCTGGCAGGAGGGTCAGAGACCGTTGTTTGCCACCAGGAATGGGTGTGGCTTTGATTTTAATCCATGGGACAAATTACCAACTTATAAGAAGAACTGCAAGTCACCAGAGTTTAAATAGTAAAATAGTAATAATTATAGATGAAAAGGAAAAGGTTTGGAGCCATGTCCAGGGGGGTTTGAAGTTCTGGACAGGGGGGTCTGGGAGTCAAGATGCAGAATTTTTACATGTGGCATGTTATTTCTTCTTCTTCTCCCTGCCATCCATCTTTAAGCCAGGGTTGCATTTTTGGATTGGTTTGTCAGAGAACTGGACACAGATTGGAAGTTAATAGTAAACATTGAATACATANGGATCACCCAGGACAGGGAAGACTCCCAGAGATCCTCTTTTCAAATTCAAATCAATCCTTCTCCTTGCATTCCCGCTTTGTCAACAGAGCAAATCAGACTCCACGTGCTTGGGTCATCATTTGGCAAACCAGGATTTTCCCAGTCCACAACAAAGGGACGTGGAAATTCAGGACATGGAAATTTTGGGCTCTCTGCCTTTGGAACACCAGAGCTGCACCCAGAACCCACCTCAGGATGAAAACAGGATGAGAGCAGGAAGGGAATTATGGATGTCCCACTGAGCTCAGGCTGTAATGTGCACCCATGCAGGGATGTCCCTGCAGCCACTGAGTTATTTCAGGAGTTATCATACCTGTAAATAATTCCTTTCTGCAGAAAAATGCCATGTTTAATAGCAAAACCTGTTTGTTTTGGGAAGAAAGCTAATCTCCATTATTGTGTTCTTTATAAATTGAAGATTCAAGCTTGGAAGGACTTTGGGACACAACATGGGGCACTGAAGTCAGCCATGATTTCATATGGAGCCACTACATTCCAATGGAGGCAGCGCTTATTTTTTATCAGGAAAAAATTAAGAATTCTGAGCAATGCTGCACATCTTTTCCTTACACAACCATTTTCCACGCTAGAAGGACTTGGAGAATGTTCAGTGTAAAGTGGTTATCAGGAAAAAAATGTGCTACAAAAGGCTGATACCTGGAACTGACCATGTACAGGAAAATATTTGAGACCAATCTGTGTGATAAAAGATGAAGTCCTGACTCCAGTGTAGGTGACTTATAACTTTCAATATTTCCCTCCTAAAGGCAAAAAGCCATAAATTTGAGATTTTTTTCCTCTCCTTATCTCAGTTAAAAAAAAAGAAATCTGAAATTTCCATTACATTATTTTAATAAACCAAATGAGCCTTTGTCAAGAGAGAAAAGGAGAGAGGGAGGAAAAAAAGCCTGAGAGAAAACCTGGCAGGAAAGCCTGGACATTATTTCAATATTGACATTATTTAAAAACTTACGTGGAGGGAAGTAAAAGCTCCTTGTCAGGACTTTAGGAAGGGAGAATCAGGCTTTATCAAACTCATCGTGGTTACTGGAATGATCTTTAAGCTCCTCACCCTGAACAAGTCCGAGCTTCCACTTCCCAGCCCAAAAGTGGCTGCAATAAATGAGTCATTTCAGTGATGTGGGATTTCTGTCCTTTGTGCTGTGCTTTGCCAGAGGGCCTGATGGAAAACAGAGATTTGTATCCCCCCAAAATGCTGTGACATTTTCACACTGTTCAAACATACTCTCTTAGGTACTTCAAGTTCAGGACCTGCTTAAAGAAAACCTTAAAATTAATTGTACAGAGGTATTTTAAATTACTTTTACAGAGATATTTGAGTCTGTGTGTCAGCACCTTCCACCCATCTTGATTCTTGTGGCCCAGGACCACCACTCAGTGATCTGTGTCTCTTTGTGCATTGATCCCTGCAAATTCAGGAGGAATTATTTCCACTTCCCCAGCGTTCAGAAACACAGAGGAGAGGATCTAGAATCAACCACATGCACACTCAAACCCACTTTAATTTTACCTCTTTCAAGACAAAATTCTGCACCCAGCTAAAGAAGGCTAAAGGCTTTCCTCTCTGGCAAGCTCCTCTTTTTATTATCTCAAACCTCTTAATCTTTTCAGTCTGTTTCAGAAGGGCTGATGGCAGTCAAAAAGACTGGAAGACCTTAGAGACAAAGGATGAATAACACAGAGAAGTGCATGAGTTGTTGCCTGAGTAGGAAATATAAATCAGAGTCCATGAAGAAAATAAAATGTGTCAGCTGAAAGAAACCTG
The DNA here is from genome assembly GCA_013400315.1 of Bombycilla garrulus. NCBI lineage: Eukaryota > Metazoa > Chordata > Aves > Passeriformes > Bombycillidae > Bombycilla > Bombycilla garrulus. Next base: position 652,048 of record VXBU01012189.1, read on the forward strand.
GCAAAGCAAAGTGTTTTTAAAATAAATCAGGCACAGGACGTAGAGTGCAAAGCCTCCTGCTACATGGGAAACCCCGAAAAAAGATCATTCAATCATGGAATGGTTTGAGTTGGACAGGACCTTAAAGATCATCCAGTTCCAACCCCTGCCATAGGCAAGGACACCTTCCCTTAGAGCAGGATGCTCCAAACCCCATCCAACCCGGCCTTCAACACTTCCAGGGTGTCCCTGCCCACGGCAGGGGTTGGAACTGGATGATCACAGAATCACAAAATTACAGAATATGCTGAGTTGGAATGGACCCATCAGGATCACTGAGTCCAACTCCTGGCCCTGTACAGGACACCCCAAGAGTGCCACCGTGTGCCTCTTGAAGGTGCCTTCCACCCAAACCATTCCATGATTCCTTGAGACGCAAAATGCCTTGGAACAGAACAGCAGTGACATTTGCAGATGAGCATTTTGGGAAACGCCTTTAGCATAACTTCAGATCACCAAATTCTGTGTCTGAAGAGCCCTCCTTGCTGTGTCTCTTTGTCACCTCTCCTGTTTGGTGCCTTGGTCTCGGTGCTCCATCTCCATCCCGCTGCCATCCCCATTACACACCTCACTTCCCCTGCTCTCCATGCCTGGTGAGCACCTAAACAGGAATTATTGCCAGAGGCAGCTGGGATGCAGATTACTGGTGTTCAAACACCGCTGCCTAAGTGACCTTTTGAAATCCGTGGACATGAATTTTCTATCTCATTTCCCATGGGAAAATATTTACATATCGTTGAACAGGCTGCGCTCGCTGTTGTCATGTTGCTGCTGTGACTTACAAAACATTACCAGGAAATAATAATAATAACAACAACAACAAATCCCAGCTTTTGTTGGAATGGAAGCCCAAGAGATGAGCTGTGGGGCACCAACATCAGAGCACAGCACGAGAGTGGCTGTGGCCTTCACCTCCCACTCACAGGTCCCCATGTGCTCCACCTCGGTCATGGTAATTTATTCACACACCTTTCGAAAATAAGGAACCTCCTTATTTTGTGAAATAACCTCCTGGTATTCTGTGAATATCCAGTTTTAAACAAGGCAGCTGAAAACCTTTCTGAAGGAAGGAGGTTACTGGAAAGCAACACTCCTCAATTTACACACGAGGGAGAGATTTATAATGTAAGTGGAGGTGGGAGAGGGGAAGGGAGGGTGGCCTTTGTCTCTCCAGCACCATCAAATTTCATAGTCACAGCACCGAAGAGGCCTGAACACCATCGTGTTTTCCTGTCCTCTTTTTCACACTGGTTTCTGTCAAACGTTAGAAGAGGGAAAGATAACACCAAAGAGGGGGAAAGAAAAGATTGCAGACATGGCACATTTGGAGACCCTCCATCTGCTGCTCTTGGCAAGAATCTCTCAGATCAGAGTGGGTTTGCTTGGTTGGACCAAGTGTGGGAGGGAAAGAGTGGGAAGAGTTTTTCTGGATACACCACGAAGGGATGGATATTCATTATTAGGTGGAATTTGAGATTAAAATGTATAACAAAGGGCTTGAAGGTACAGAGATCTTACAAAGAGGTGGCTATAAAATCTACCAGTGGCTGCTCACCCATTTGGCCAGGATTACTTTGGGTTTGTATGAGTGGGTTTGGGGTTCACATGTTTAGACCAGAAATATTTTTATGTTTTACATTGTGAATGCAAAGTATTGTGAAGTCCTGGAGCTGCCATATTACAGCTATCAAATATCTCTTTATTAAACAATAATCACTATATTTCTACTATTTCCTGTTTATAAATACCATGAAACTGGAATGATCTGGGGATTTTGAGACCCATTCAGAGGAGGGAAGCTGTAACATTCCAGCTATTCCAGCACTGAAGTAGTTTCTGCAGCCAGGGAATATTCCTTGAGAGTGCTGCCTCATTATTTGCTTTCCCTTTTCCATGCAAAATGTATATTTTAGCATAACTTAAACAAAGCAAAGAGAAATCAAAAGACATCTTTCTAGTTTAGACACTGAACATAAGGTTTGGAGAAAGCATGATCTACAAAGTCATTCAGACTATTCAGTTTCCAAAAAGTGGGGTCCTGCTCGATGGGTCACATCTGCAGTAAAGGAATCAAAAATGGCACAGATTTCCCCAATGTCAAGGCAGAAATCACATTTGTGCAGGACTGAGCCCCAGTGTCTCCCAGCTTTCCATGTGCCCTGAAAGAGTGGATGAGCATTGGAACAGGGTCCCAAGGAAGTGGTGTAGTCACCAACCCTGGAAGCCTCCAATCGAGGGATCGTCATCATGCTCAAATGAGAGGGAGCTACCTCCAGGAGTCTGGAAAGTCCTGCTTTTTGCAGGGTTATGGGCAGGGTTTCTTAAAAGGCAATGCCCACATCTCTCACGTGAAGGAAACAAGGGAAGGAAGTCATGGACTTCCCCAAAGGGATGAACAGATGCCAGGAGAAAAGGTTTTGTCCCTTATTTCTTAAAAGGGATGATAGGATAAGGCAGAATGTCTTTAATTTGAGAGAGAGCAGGGTTAGATTGGATTTTGGGATGAAATTCTTCCCTCTGTGGGTGGTGAGGCCCTGGCAGAAGTTTCCCAGAAAAGCTGTGGCTGCCCCATCCCTGGAAATGTTCAAAGACAGGTTTGACAGAGCTTGGAACAACCTGCTCTGGCTGTCTCTGCCCATGACAGGGAGGTTGGAAATTTGTAGTCATGAAGGTCCCTCCCAACCCCAACCATTCCATGATTCATCTTATCCTGAAATAGATGAGGCCCCTTGGGTTGGCCAGAGGAAGCAGGGGGTGAATTCTCTGATTCTCTTGACTGCTTCTCCTCTGCCCGTGGTGGGAACACAATCAGCTGCCTCAGGTAAGAAACATCTGTTGTAGACGCTTGAAATTTAGGGTCTACATGGGGACCTCACCCTGAAGGGTTTCAGAGCTTCCTGAAGGACCTCAAGGCTTCCTGGAAGGTCTCAGGGCTTCCTGGAAAGTCTCAAGATTTACACAACTGAGGTGCCATCTACCTAGGAGAATGTGTGTGACCTAAAAGGGAGAACAGCAGACTGGGGTCTGGGGGCAGGTGCACAGAGTGTCTGAACTCAGGGCAGAACTCTGGATACACTCAGGAATTCTTGTCCCACAGAAGCTGGAGCGGTGGAGACTGAAACTACACCAACTATGGGTTTGAACCAGATATTCTGCCTAAATTATAGACTACTCAGGTACTCCAAAAATGAAAACAGAACCAGCAGCCTTTGGAGTTTGCCCAATTCGAGACCTTAAATATGATGAAGACCTATCCTGTGTATCACACTCAGTGGGTGACATCCAGGGAACAATCAAAATGACCAAAAAAGAAAACAAAAGATCCCATCCTTTATTTGTCAGTGCCTTCAAATTTAATGCCCAGATTTGGGGCTTGGCTCCTTCCTATTCATCAAGGAAACTGAAACCCCTTTCATTTCCCATTGAAAGAGATGCAATTCAGGCACCCATTTAGAGTTAAAAATAAGATTAAATGGGTGTGAGGCACTTTCAGCCTCTCCAGAGGAATTAAGTGGGGCAATCTCCATTCCTGCTCACAAACGCAACCATACATCTTGCATGAGCTCAATGTCCCTGTCTCTCTCTGTCCAACTTTGCAAGTTATTGTGGAAGTACCTAAATAGGGCAAGGAAGAATCTAAATAAGGCACAGGAAAAAGTTTTACCTGGGAAAGGGGTGGATGGATGTGACTCTTTGTAGTTTTCTTGCCCTGACTGTGGTGCTACAGCCAAATCCTCTGGAAGGTGAAGAGCGCCTGAAGATCTGTGACCAGGAAAGGTCAGAATTGGGAGAAAATCCTGCCTGCAGCCTTGCCTCAAGGTGCAGACAGAGCAGAGCAGTTCAAAATTCCCATTTGGCTTTGGAGCCTTCCCTGGGAGCATCTACAAGGGTTTTGCTTTTTGAAGTTGGAACAGTTGTTACCCTGAGATTTAACTGAATCCAGCAACAAACTAAGCCCCAGAAAAGCTATATATGAATTATCACCATTTAGAAGCCTTTGGAAAGAGGTGTTTTTCTTTTTCCTTTGACGGAAATGTGCCAGTGGTAAACAATATGGGAACAAGTAATTAATTTGCACAAAAATCATCCATTTTGAAAATATTTATGATTAACAATAATGACTTCCAGTAGCAGAAATCTCTAAAATTTGACTTAATACCCATTTCAAATCCATTTGCAATAGCACAGCAGGTTTCCTGAATGTGGTGATCGAGGTATTAAACAGTATTAGCAATTTCCTCAAAGTTAGTTTTTTCCTGAAGTCACTTTTCCCAAAGGACTTGTAGGATGAAGGAAATAATAGAGGCAAAACACCTGGAGAAAAATGAATCTTTATTGTTATATATATGGCATTCCATGAAATGCAACTTCCTCTTTTCTTGAAGTGCCAAATTGCTTGTATTCCCTAAAAAAAATACAGTCTGTCTGGGGACTCTCAGAAAATTCTGTCCCCAAACAACTGGAAAATTCTCTGACCTCAGGGAGTTCCCCAAGCTGAATCCAACACAAAGCATTCTAATGTTGTGGCAGTGCTCTAATGTGGAAACTCTAAAATTTCCTCAAGAATAAAAACAACAAAAAAAAAGTAGTAGGTGTTTATTTGGGAATTAAGTGTGCTTCTCTGGGGATCCTGCCTTTCACAGTGGATCTCTGGCATGCTCAGGTCTCCAGATGATTCACTTTGAGATATGGTTTAGTGGGCACAGTGGTGTTCAGTCAAAGGTTGGACCTGAAGCTTTTCCAGCCTTAACAATTAACCTAATTCCATGATTCTGCAGCAGAATTCCCATTTCTCTGTGGGCTTTGTGGTTCAAGCCCACCTGAACTCAGGAAGGACAGCTGGAACCAAGGTCCTGAATGCAGCAGTGCCAGTGGAGCTACCCACAAAAGCTTCCATCGAACTCCTCTTCCTGCTGGTGGTTAATCACAAGCAGATCCGTTTTGTGCCTCATTTTCTCTCTTTTAAATAGAATAATTCAGTCCAGACTCTCCTCATCAAACTGGTCGAAACTCATCCAAGCTCTCAGCATAATTATTTTGAGGGGCTCCGCTATTCCCCGCCACTCATTCCATTGCCTGCCTTCTCCTTCCTTCCTTCCTTCCTTCCTTCCTTCCTTCCTTCCTTC
>VXBU01012189.1:657334-673501 GCA_013400315.1 Bombycilla garrulus
TTCCTTCCGAGTTCCTTCCTTCCTTCCTTCCTTCCTTCCTTCCTTCCTTCCTGGTTGATGTTGCTGGAAAGACAAATTGATTTTTGCTCCCTTTTCTGGGACTCAGGAGGAGGCAGTAGTTGACAAGGAGCTAATTAGCCCTTCCAAGGTGAACTCAGTGAAGGCAGTGGAGGAGAAGAGAGATGAGGGACTGCTCTGAATGATACCATGAAGTGACAAGACAGCTGAAGAGGAAGAGGCTTCAGCACTTACTTGTTGTCCACAAATTGTTCTCCTGTCTAATTCCTCAGTATTGCAGTGTTGAGTTCAGAGAGTTACTGTCAATTAAACAATGCCTTGGCGAGGCGTTAAATTGCAAATTCTTGCTGATGGCTGCTCAAGCCCAACTTTATAGCAGGTAGAAACAGTTACCTGGGCTCAGCAATCATTAAATATCTCAGGGAGCAACACATGCCCTCTCAAGGCTGATTTTTGAAGAGGGCAGCATCTGTAAAGCAGTCAGAATAAGAGTTATGGGGGATTGTGGGATCCCAGCTTGCAGGAAACCAATAAATGTTTCAATCCCTGCACCAGACAAAAGAGAGAGAGATCTTGGAGAGATGCATTTCTTTACCAGGAACTGTCCTCATCTCTTCTGAACTTTTAGACAGCTGGGTAATAAAATTCAGGGAAAAAAACTGAGAAGGCAAAATCTCCGCTTACTCCCAAGATGAATTGTGGAGAAACATTAAAATGCTTTCATGAATGTTGTCAGAACAAAAACTGATTTGTGCTTGAAAAATTTTCACCAGAACTGTCATCAGGGGGATGAGGGGAATTGCCGCAAATGGAAGCAGGGTGGGTTTAGGGAAGAAATTCTTCCCTGGGAGGGTGGGGAGCTCCTGGTACAGGTTTCACAGAGAAGCTGTGGCTGCCCCATCCCTGAAGTGTCCAAGGCCAGGTTGGATGGGATTGGAGCAACCTGGGACAGTGGGAGGTGTCACTGCCCATGGCTGAAGGGTGGAACCAGCTGGGTTTTAAGGCCAGCCTTGGATTCCACCAAGCCCCGAGCTTCAGGACAATTAACTGAAGTTTTCTAATGGATCTTTAATGCATTGCAAGTCCCAGGCAGTCACACTCTGGGCTGAGGTGGCCGCCAACCAGCTCATTTCTTGTCTGAGGTGTGTGCTATGAGAGCCCTGGTGGCATTTGCTGCCAAATAATTCAGTGTGATTTGTCCTGAGGATTCCTGAGGCTTCTGACAATCTCCTTCCTCTTTTACCTATTAGGTCTTATTTCTGAATTAGTTAGTGCCATGAAAAGTCCTGGAGCTCTCCCCATGGCTGTGCATCTTTTAGAGGCAGGATGTGGTTTTATTCCTCTTTTATTCCTCTGAGGTGAACTAACTGAAAGTTATGTCTGGATAATATTTTCTCATCACCAAGACCACGAGTTCCCTGAATCATCCTGCTTGCCCTCACATGTGCTCTAGAGCAATCACCAGTGTCTTTCCCCTAATAATAATGGAAAACTTCTCTTTCGAGCTTGGAAGCTTTTGGGATCCTCAAATAACACCTTTATAACTTCCAAAACATACCACAGCAAATGGACAAACCAGCCAGCTTAAGGGAGAATTTAATGGAATATCATGATATGAGATGCTTCTCATGCCCAGCTTCTCTGTTGCTCTTCAATGTACTTGTCCCTGTGGCATTGAAACACAAGTTCTAAGTAGTTTTGAATCAAAGTTTGACCCCCAAAGTGTCATTTTCCCACAGGCAAGACCATTGTTTGAACTGTTTGATCCATTTCAATCTTCATCTGACTGTTTTATCCCATATTTATGCTCCTGCAGCTTCATCTGCCAGAATGGATTTTCAGATTTGTTTCCCAGCACAAAAAATAGCCGGTCAAATATTCCTGAGCTTTTTCTCCATCTTCTGGTGGAGAAATGTGGGAGTGTGCAACAGCTGGAAACCTGTGTCTGTGGGTTGTGTCCATCTATTTGCTCTCATTTGGGACAAAATAAGAAAAGCAGGAGAGTTTTGCAGAATCACAAAGTCATGGAATCACAGAATGGGTCAGGCTGGAAGAGACCACAGTGGGGTCATCTGGTGCCACCTCCCTGCTCCAGCAGGGCCATCCCAGAGCTCAGGCACAGGATTGTGTCCAGAGGGTTCTGGAATATCTCCAGTGGGGGAGACTCCCAACCTCTCTCATCTCTGTTCAGGGCTTGGTCACTGCACAGGGAGGAAGTTCTTCCTCATATCCAGGTGGAATTTCCTGGGATCAGTTCCTGCCTGTCCCTCCTGTGCCACTGCTGGGCCCCCAGAGCAGAGCCTGGGCCCTCTGTGACCCCTCCCTGCAGACAGGGACACACAGGGATGAGGTCCCCTCTCCCCTCTCAGTTGTCTCTTTTTGAGGCCAAACAGCCCCAGCTCCCTCAGCCTTTGCTTCTAAAAGGTGCTCCAGTCCCAAACCACCTTCACAGCCTTCCACTGGACCCATTCCAGGAGCTCCATGTCCCTCCTGTTCTGAGGAGCCCAGAACTGGACAGAGCACTCCAGATGTGTCTCACCAGGGCTGAGCAGAGGGGCAGAACCATCTCCTTTGACCTGCTGGCAGTGCTCTTCCCTAGGCAGCCCAGGATCCCATTGGGAAATCCTCAAAAATCCCCATTTTTCTCCACAGCTGTCCATCATCCTTATCCTTGACCTGTTTGCAGCCTGGCTGTTGCTGTACATTTCTTCCGTGCTGTCATTCCTTCACAATTTCTCTGGCACGGGGGAGTTTTCCACTGAGTTATCAAAAAGAGGAACACCATCTTCATGCGCACCGATCCCCAGTTCCCACAGAGCAATAAAGATGGGAAATCCAGCCCCAAGTGGATACAAATTCAGGCTGTTTGGTCTGCAGGAGGTGAGGGTCACCATCTCACCACCAGCCTCGCAGGTGACCCAACCCTTCGGGTCCAGCAGAGCTGTTCAATCTCATTCCTGTGGTATCTGCCAAGGAAACACAAACGCAGGGATGTCTGGCTGGCGTCCAGCCCTCCTCAGCTGGCAGGACACATATGGAAGTGAGGGTGACCACGTTGAGTGTGGCAGCAGAGCTGCTCTCCTTAATTGCACCATCTGTCCTTGCAAGGCTGAGCGCCCTTGCTCGCTGAGCAGGGTCAGCTTTTAAGTTCTGCTTGGGCAACTCGAGTTAATCTGGTCCAGACACACCTGTGAGACTGACAAGGCTGGCAGCACGAGGGTTGGATGGGAGAGAGCCTGGGATTAACACAATTATCTCCTAGTACCCCATGGCCTCTCGTGCATTGTGAGGGGACAGAATAGCTCCTTGTTTTCATGGGAAAAACTCTTTGGAGAAGAGAGGCAACTTCACCAGGCTGTGACTGAGATGACCTGGAACTACTCAGGCCTCAGAGCACACGAGAGCTGCAGTCACAGAGACACAGAGTCACAGAGTCATGGAATGTTTTGGATTGGAAGACCATAGAATTCCAAACTCCTACCATGGACAGGGAACTTTAGACTAGACCAGTTACCTTCATCCAGCCCAGTCTTGGTCACATAAAAAGCCCGGTCTTACACACATATTAAAAAAAAAAAAAAAGTCAGGCCCAAGATGCTCCCAAATTTGCTGTATTCATGTTTCTGCTCCTTAAGGTCTGAGATGCATTTGGATTTCTCCCAGTTCTGGGTATCATTATCAATCCTCAACCCTCACAGTCTGCTTCCTTCTTGAGTACAATATTCCACACAGTGGATATTTGTAGCTTCATTTCCAACTGGCCTCAGCAGCTTTCCATATACGCCCTTTATCTGCTGAATCTGTGGCTGTCCCATCCCTGGAAGTGTCCAAGGCCAGGTTGGACAGGACTTGGAGCAACCTGCGACAGTGGAAGGTGTCCTTGCCCGTGGCAGGGGGTCGGAATGAGGAGATTTTTAAGGTCCCTTCCAGCCCAAACCATTGTATGAATTTTTGATTCTATGAACTCATGCAGAATCAACCAAAAGCCTCCACAAAAAGAACCTTTCAAAGCAGGGCCATGACAGAAAAGATGATGGATTCTGGTAGGTGGATGGAGAGCAAATATAGAACTCAAGAACATTGATCAGTCTTGAACCACTCTCCCAAAAATCAGCTGCAAGCATTGCTGGCAAATTCCCTTCCCCATGGGGAAGAATGAGCTCTCCTCTTCCATTTTCATCCACTTGAAACAGCTCAGACAGAAGCTGAACTCAGCTGTGTAATTCTCCTTGTTTCCAATTCATGTTTTGTTCAAGGTCCCCTCAAAGCCAAGCAATTTTGGGGGAAATGTGTTTTAAAAGATGCTTTAATACCCTTCACTACAGACTGCCTTAGGCACACTGTGAATGGAACAACTGAAATGTTCATTTCAAGCTGCAATCCAGGGAATATTTCCTGGCTGTTCCAAGCTGTTGATGCTGAGGTGACACTTGTCTGTTTTGTTCCAACACGATACTCCTTGACTTTCTTTGGTTCCACCCTCACACCCTGGCTACTCCCTGAAAATGTCAGGTATTCTCTTTGGTTGAGGATATGTGAGTCAAAATTTGATTAAATGCTCATGTTGTTTACGCCCAGTGCTTTGCCAGATTTTACTCACAAAAATAAAGATTTCTTCTTATAGCTAATGATGGCCTTGATCCAGACCTTTAAGGAATGAACCTGAGATTTTTAGACATCCACATAATCAGGCAGCTCCCAGCCAGCTGGTGCTGCTAAAAACCAGATTCATAAATATTTAGATGGGCGAGGGGAAAGCTGATAGACTCTGCTGTCTGTTTTGCCAGGCGGTTCAGCTTGTTACAGCCGTCACTTAATCCTAATAGATTTTTGTTACAAGTCAGTGTAAACACCTTGAGAAACCCTGATGACTTTGCTTGGAGCTCAGCAGGAGAGCAGATTGCAGCTTGGATTGGTTTGGGGAGGCATCAGGCTGTTCATTACCAAAGGGAGACTTTTGAAGGAGCTCCATAATTGGTTGTTTTTATGAAGAATTTCAGTTTCATGAGAGCAGAGAGTGAGCACAAGTCACCAGTGCCTCCAGCCAGCAGAGCATCCCACAGTCTGCGACAGCTCCATTTTTGCTTTAATGTTGGAACTCAATTTCATCCTCACTTTCACTGAAGGCCATTCCCCTCGGAGGTGCTCACCTCCACAACTCCTGTTTCCTGGGAGCTAGGGGTGAAAAATCTGATTTATCCATTAATTATCAGTCTGCAGACTTGAAGTTTGTTTTCCAGAGCAAATTCCAGACGTTTCTAGGATATCTCCTTAAATCCAATCCTTTTATTAGAATCATGGGCTCATCAAGGTTGGAAAAGATCTCAAAGATTGATCATCAAGTCCAAGCTGCAACCAAAAGTCCAACCTTTGGTTGAAGGTTTTACTGTCTCCTCCTATCCTGGAAAGGTAAAATTTCCAAAAACACACAAATCCAATTGGATTTTTTGAGAAGATTAAATGGATTTTGAGCACTTCAAGTCAGTAGGAGAATGATAACAAATGACAAGACAGATTTGTGTAGAGAGGAGTAATTGAGGGCTTTCCAGACATGCTACTGGTCTGTCTTTTTTTCCCAGTAGACAAAGCAGTTTTGGAAAGGAAAAAAAGGAGCATTTTTAGTGGGTTTTGTTTCATTTCGTCACCTCCAGAATCTTATTTAGTCCATGGCTACCAAATTAATTTTGTGACTTCTTTTTCAAATATTGCTGTTACCCATAGGATGAATTTGGCCAAGGGAATGAAATTTTTCTCCTATTGAAACCAAGGCTCCTTCTCTCCATGCAGCACTGGAGGTGGAGGAATTCATCACATTTAAATTTTGGAGGACAACACAGATCAGCCCAAGCACAAACTCTGTTTCTCTCACATCAGCCCAAGTCATTCCTTCCTCCTCGTGTCCTCCCTTTCTCTGCAGCTTTGTGGCTTCATTCCTTGGGAGGAAAAAAAAAATAATAAAAAGGCTTTGGGGCACGATAACCACTAAATAAACAGGTTTTTAGCACACCTGCAAATGGAACGGCTCCAGCTATTGGCAACCTCAATTATTTAATGAAGCAAGGAGCTTCCATTGATTTTGTGACTCCAGATGGAAATTAAAAGGCCTGTTATAATTAGCCCTAAACTCTCCTATTTATTACTGGGCTGAGCTGTGTCTGTTTGAATCTTTGTGGCTGGAAATGATGGTGCAGCTGCGCCTTTTGCTCTGTGCAGATAAATCAGGTTCAAACCTACACCAGGGTGGGCTGGAGGAATAATTTAGTTTTCCTTTGCCAAATATCTTATGTCAAAAGCAAACAGCTCATGGAAAGAATTGGAGAATAAAATATTTTGGAGAAGTTTTGGAGTACCTTCCAATGCCTAAAGCAGCTCTGTACCACCCCAGGCATTGCTCTCACTTGCCCTTAACAGTGGGAAGGTTCTGGATCTCTATCCAGACAGGAGATTTTCCACTTAGCCACCTTTAGAGAATGCTGGTAAAACACCAGTGGGATTTAAAAAGGATTTGTGAGGGTGCAGGGTAGGTCTGAGTTGGTGTGAGCCAGATCTGAACCTCAGGGAACAATCAGACAGAAGAGAACATGGGAAAACCTGGAGTGGGATTCGTGGGGTGATAAACTGTGGTTTCAGGACACAGGAATGATTGAATATCCAGGCAAAGGCTCTACCTTGGCTCTGAATTACATTTAGAGCTCTCCATCCCAAAGTTACAAGCTGAACAGGATGTCTGAAAGTCCCTCATCCAGCCTTCAAGCATTTGTTCAATCAAATCCTTGAGATCTGTGAGAAATGAGATTTCACAAGATCCCTGGTGGCCTGTTGCACCACTGCTTTATCCAGCTAAGAAAAAATACTCCTTCTCCACCCCCCCAAAAAAAAAAAAAAATCAAGCTTGAATTTTCCTATGGTAGAAATTGAAGTTTCTCATACTCTCTGGAGTGGAAGTGTTGATGTTGTAAAACCAGATTTAGTCTGTATCTGATGCCCAAAGAAAGAGAAATGTTGCAAAGCTCTGGGTGTTGTTAATATTTCTCGTGCTATTAAGGTCAAGTTTGATCAATCTGTTGTCAGAGAGCTGCAAAGGTAGAAGCCAATGAAGCAGAGAGGATGTGTAAATTGAATTATGCACTAGAAAAAATAATTAAAAAGGGAAAATAGGAAGGGAAAAAAGCTCCTTCCCCACATATGTGATGTCCTCATGTCCACCACAGAGCAAGAAGGGTCAGGTGAAAAGAAGAACGAGGTGGGAGGGAATTGGGCAACCTTGATTTATAAAACCAGCACATTTTGGTGTCAAAATCATCTTTGGTGGTGGAAGAAGAAGGTGTAGATCAAAGAAATCTTTAGGGCAGTCCTATACATCATGCAGGCCAATCACCAAGAAACAGCTGAGCTGTGAGAGGTATCAAATAATCCACCAAATTTGAATTATTGATACACACATTTTCGCATCCACCAGCACTGTGTCAACATCTTCTTGGGGGAGAAAGCTGAAAATCATGGAGTGCTTCACAGAACGAGACAGAAAGGAGAAAAAATAACTATGCAGATGGAATTCGGTACTGAACTCTATTTAATCACGGGGGGGTTGGTATATGCATGAAAGCTGAAGATTTCTGACATTAGAATGTGAGATTAGGATATGATTAATGTGGAGAAAGAAATATTTAGTTGGATTCCTGTGATTTACACATCCACATGAGAGTTTTCTCAAGGATCTGAACACTTTTCTGGACAGCACAGGGATCAACTCAGATATTTGGGAGGTCAAACAGCAAAGCCAGTTCAACAGGCCAGCCAGAAAAAGCAGGATAAATCCTGCTCAGAAAAAGAGGTGGAAATTGGGAAAAAATGTCCTCCTTCTCAAAGGACATCTCCCATCTCTAATTCCTTAGTACATTGTGTTTAGGCATCTTTATTTTAGGTCAAGGAGTGTAACTGCTTAGCACTATTCCACCTTCCTGCTCACTTTTTGTCACCAAAGATGTGTGATTTTTTTAATTCCTGTTTAAAAAAAAATGTGATTCAGGACAGCTTGTGAAATAGAAAATATGGCCAGAGAAAAAATATGTATATATATAGATATAAATATATACCCTTTTTTTTGTCTTGTTTTGTTTTGGGTTTTTTAATTTGGTTGGGGGTTTTTTTTGTTGTTTGTTTGTTTTTTGGTTTTTTGTTTTGGGGTTTTTTGTAGTTTTTTTGTTCTTCAAAAGGCAGCAAAAATAATTGTGAAGCTGTTGGGAATAGCTTGGACACATGATGGGAGATTGATCTGAAACTGAAAGATGAGCCCTTCAGTGATAATCAGGAACATGATTTCTTCAGTGGAGTGAAACGAAGCTTAGCAGATGACTCGATTACAGTTTCTAATTACTGATCAGATGCTGCTCTCGAGTCAAGCAGAAAAAAAAGAAAAGGGCATAACAAGTTCCAGTGGCTGGAAATTCAAGTCAGTGAAATTAGGACCGAATTCAAGGTGTACATCTTAAATCATGAGGTTAAATCAACCTTCAGAGCAGACAAGCAGTGGACGTGATAAATTCTCTCATCAAATAGTCTCTTTAGGGGAAGATTATGTATTCTTCTATTAAAAAAGGAAAGAATAAAACAGTTTTCTGTGCAGTTTAAGAGAAATAAGTGGGAGAGTTTGTGGATATTGCTGGGAGGAAATTTCATGCTCTGAACTATGCAGGTCAGACGAGGTTCTCAGAAGGGCTTTGTGAGGTTTGAAAAAAAACTTGGGTTGGTTTTCTCTCCTGCTATTCAAAATAAATTAGTTTTTAACAAAATCCAGCCTTCAGCAGTAGCCTTTAATTTGTTAATTTGTTAATTTGTTGAAGCTGCTGAAAAGCCACCAGGTTATGGACATGCACTTGGATTGTGTCATTTTAGGACTGATCTGGGGTGGTTTCCTTATGCACATTTGTTGGAAAATAGAAATGTTCTGGGACCTGCCAATCCCCGAGCCCAGAGCAAGGAGGAGGGATGTGCTCCACGGATGATGTGCACCTGGAGCCTCCCTCAGAAAGGTCTCCTCAAAGTTTTACCTCCCAGAACTTTTCATGAGCTTCAGTCCCCAAAAGTCAGCAAATTCTGGCTGGTTTTGCATAAACTGGGAGATCTCCAAGAGCTGGGGGTGCAATAAATACACAAATTCCCATCTCCTCTCTGGTGCTCATGTTTCATTGACATTGGTGGGTGTTGGCAAAGACTGTCACTGCTCAGTGGGGCGCTGGAATGATCCTAAAAACAAGGAAAAGAAGATTAGGACAGAAGAAGGAATGAATGGATGTGCATGAATCTCTGCCAGGAAGTTCCATACAAAAAAAAAAAAAAAGAAAAAAAAAGAAAAAAAAAGAAAAAAAGAAAAAAAGCAAAGGAGCAGCTGCCTCCTCAATTAACCAGCCTCTGTTGTCTTCATAAATCACTTTCTGCTGCCATATCTGAGTCTCAGAAACCCAGAGAAGTATTTACACACTTAATTCCTGTTTAAGGAGGTAAATCCCTTTCAAAATCCTTTGTCTTGTAAATACTTTTGTGGATCTGAGCCTCGCGGCTCTAACCTAAGAGGGGCTAGAATGAGAAATACACAACTCTTGCTGGTGTGTAAGGGCACACGATAAAGGGTGAGATTAAAGGGAAATACTGAAAGGGATTTGGGGATCTTCATTGCCCAGGAGTGAAGGTGGAACCTCATAAAATCAGGAATAACGTGCTCCAGTGGAAGGTGTCCCTGCCCATGGAATTGGAATTGGAATTGGAATTGGAATTGGAATTGGAATTGGAATTGGAATTGGAACTGGAATGGGGTCATCTTCAAAGTCCCTTTGAACCCAAACCACGCTGTGATTTCCTGATTATGAATCCATGATTTCCTGCATTTTAGCGCAGAGGATTTATGATTGTCTATTCTGGCAGGGGTGGCAGCATCTGGAAAGAGGAATTAGATTATTAAATGTCTTTTTTTTGTCTCCCTGATGCGGAATGGGCTGTAAATCACCCATCTCCCATGGCATCACAGAATCAAGAAAGTGAATTTTAGTCTGTTTTTTTCACTCTGTTTCCATCCAGACCTCTTCAATGACAAGAACTGAACCTGGATGAGAAGGGAAACCCCTCAAATCACTGAATCAAAAGGAATCTCTCACCCAACCTGACACAGTTCAGTTTTCCCTTCTTTCAGCTCCGTGCTTGGACCTCACTCCTTGCCCCATGTTTTTACAGAACTTTGCAAAACAGGAATCTTGTCCAAAGCAGACCTGAGGCCAAGCAGTAGGAAATAATGAATGTAAATCTGCCTTTTTACCATATTAATCATTCCTGTAGCTGCCACATCTCCTCAGAACAGCACAGCTCATTACAGGGAGACAAATGCTAACAGAAAATGATAATGAGTGTCAAACCACCAGAAATGCGCCTGAGGAGAAATTAATGTGATTCACAAACTTGATCTGATCCCGGAACGTGGGAGAACATTTCTCCCCACCTTCACATCCCTGTGGTGCTCAGTGATTTTACAGAGACCTTCAAAACCCTGATAATTTGTGCAATTTGGCTGGGGGAAATCTGAGTTTAGCTGATTTTGTTAATATTTTGATACTCTCCATGAAAAATAGCACAAGAGAATCCGATGAAACCAACACATTTTAACCTTATTTCATTGGGGCTGGTGTAATGTTGAGCTCACTAATTTGCAAAACTAATGAGTGCATTCTGACTCAGAGTTGCTTTTTACAGTGTCAGTTTACGCAGGAAGTCTGGAAAGCTGGGGCTCTTTCCTTTTAGATTGTCGTTTTTTTTTTGGTTTTTTGTTTTTTTCCCAGTATTTGATTTGGGTGTGTTGAGCTGAAGTCCCAATTAAAATCTTGCTATGCAAAAAAAATTCCAGAATTCTGCAAAAGCATAACAAAGTTTTAAAGCCTTTTTTTTTCTACCTTTCCTCAAAGACATTTTGTGGGGTCTAAGCCAAGCCCTTGCTTTACAAGTTTTTGATCAAGAGTAGGAAGAAAGAGGAAGAAAGTGAACAAATCACTGCATGAAGGAAGTAAAACTAAAGGGGACAAGCTGCAGACAAAATTTGTGATTTTCGTTTCCTTGTGAGTCTCCCACTAAACCAGAGCTGAATTCACTTTTGCCTCTGGTCGAGATAACACTGAAATGTTTTCCAGGAGTGTTTTGCTTGCAATGACTTTTAATGAATTTTTAAGGAAGAATTTCAGATGGAATTTTTTTTCCTTTGGTATATTTGGGTGATCCCTTTTCATTTTAGTTGTAAATTATATTAATCACACCACAATATACAGATTATAAAATGTAATTTTTTTCAGGCCTATAATGTGTTTCTGAATTAAGTTTTTAAGTTCTGGTCCAGTTAGAGAAGAAAATAATACGTTGATGTAAGTTTTGGGTAGTAAAGACACTTCACCTTTCATCAAATAGTGTAGGGGAGCAAAAAGAAAAATATTCTTTCAAGCTCACTTAGTTTTGTGCAACTTAAATCTCAACCAGTTCTCTGAGTCAGAGGACAGAAATTCACTTTCTGGGGTTATTTTCTGTATCTATTTAAGACAAATCATTCACAAGGAAACTCCTGTGTCATCCAAAGGAGATGAACCCCTTCCAAAATCTGCTGGTGAAAAAATCCCAGGAAAACCTCTCTGGAGCTGCTCCAGCTGGGACCACAAGTGGTGGAAGGGGACACCAGACCCGTTATCCTCCCTCACAAGCCAAGGCACGAGTTCGGGTTTTGAAATGAATTCCCATGCACAGGGAAAGGCATTTTTCCTGGAAATCTCTGAGGCAGGATGAGCTCCTGACAGGAGACCGAGATCAAGCCAGATTCATTTCCAAAATGCTCAAACAGCTTCCCTTTAATCCTCGTCTCTGCTCGTCAAGAGGAGGGAGCAGAGAGAGGTGATTCTGAATGTCAGGCAGCAGCAGGGGAAGTTCCTGTGCTCTTCACAGACCTGAGCGTTTGGGAATCACAGGATTTCATCCCATTGCAGTTCACATAAACAATTGCAGGCTGTCAGGACAAAAATCACCACAAAACACAGGAAAGTGGAGCTTGAAGGAACCCCGCGGGTCAATGTGTGTAAAATCACAGCAAAAACATTCCATCGATGGCGGTGTTATACACAAGGATATCAAGGGCTACTAATTTGTCCCAGGCATAAATATATTCAAGAAAGCTGAATAAAACCTCTCTGGCAGTAATTAAACTTTGACCCGATTCTCAGGGATGAATTTTAATTGCAACACACTGCATAGCTTTGATTTAATTTCCTTCTGTTGGCTGCGATTGCATTTAAGCAAATCACATCCCATCGATTGGTGGCTGTTTGGAGCAAATACTATTTATTTCCTCTGCAGCAAATTATTTTTAATGGAATTCCTGGAATTGCATTTAAGTGTGTTGCAGTTAGTCGAAATAGATTGAATTAGGGCGTGTTGAATGAAAAACCACTGAAAACAGGCCGGAATTAAGTTGCAACAGATTTTGTTAAATTTAATGGGACAGTGAATCGCATTTCCACTGAAGCAAGGGCAGGGAGGCAAAATGAAGGTTGAACGGAAGTCATCAGAGAAGGGAGGAAGCTGGAAAGAACTGGAATAAGGAGCTGAAGGCAGCAGCAGTGCTGGAATACATTAGAGATAACGCATTATTACACTAAACCCATCTAAATACTTCTCGGGTAATTCAAGAGCATCCAGTTCCAACGCCCTGCCGTGGTCAGGATCATCTTCCACTCACCAGCTTGCTCCAAACCCCAGTCTGGCCTTGAACACTTCCAGGGGCATCCACAGATTCTCTGGGCGACATTTTCCACCCCCACAGCAAAGAATTTCATCCAGCTATCCAATCTACTGGAAAATTTCAGAGGGCAGGATGTGATAACAAGTCAGTCCCTGCTGATCGTTATTTCTCCTGACGGGAGCTTCAGTGACGTCTCAACCAGGAGAAGCAGAGGTCTGAGAGCAGAGTAACTGCGGATGGAAACCAAGGATGGAGATTCCAATGGATTTCCATGTCAGCCTGATGCTCCACAGCCTGCAGGAGGCTGAGAAGCTTGCAAGGAAATATGGAATGTTTATTTCCCACCTTCCTTCCTTTTTTCCTTTTTTCCTTTTTTCCTTTTTTCCTTTTTTTCCTTCCTTCCTTCCTTCCTTCCTTCCTTCCTTCCTTCCTTCCGAGTTCCGAGTTCCGAGTTCCGAGTTCCGAGTTCCGAGTTCCGAGTTCCTTCCTAGTTCCTTCCTTCCTTCCTTCCTTCCGAGTTCCTTCCGAGTTCCTTCCGAGTTCCTTCCGAGTTCCTTCCTTCCTTCCTGAACAAGAGAGGCGAGGGGGAAAGGTTCTTATCTGATTTTGATCCATAATAAAATTAATTTCCCCAAGTCGGGCCATGATGGAATTGCTGAGTGATCTCTCCTTGTCCTTGAACTTGACCCACAAGGCTTTTTTTATATTTTCCCAGGGAGCAACTGGAAGATGTGATGGATAAAAAATGGGCTGAAAAGTGTCAGAGAGCAGGAACATCCTCACCATGGACTGCAGAAATCTCTGCTCTGGTGCCTGGAGCACCTCCTTCCCTCCTTCCTCACCCCTCAGTGTCTGCAGGGCTGTTTCTCTCGCTCTTCTCTCAGCCAACACCTCTGCAAATCTTTATTTCTCCTTTTAAAATTTGTTATCCCAGAGGTATTCCAGCTATTCCTGATGGGCTTGACCTTGGCCAGCTGAAAATCCATCCTGGAGCCAAGAATCATTATCCCTGTTGGATTTGGGAAAGCTTCTGTCAGTTTCTCACATAAACCATCCTTGAAGCAATTCACTACCAAAAATTTGCCATGCAAACCCAACTTCCCTGGTAAGTCAGAAGGTATCAGCTGCAGGGACACCATGAGCTACCCTCTGTGCAAATCAGAACGTTTCAAAAGCTTCAGGAGGCTTTTTTTTTTTTTAATTATTATTTGCTGTTGTTAAACTTTTTCTGTGCTACTTTCTTCCTGTTCATCCAGTTAATTCCTTGGAGGAGAAGCCTGGTCTTATCCAGGCCCATGGCAGGGGTTTGGTACTAAATTATTCCATGATTTATAAAAATCCCTTCCAACCCAAATTATTCCATGATTGTATTAAAAAAAAACACAATTTGCATTTCTTCTAGCTCAGTCTGAGCCATGCAATTCCTAAACAGGAATATTCAGTGCTTGTTTGTGGATTTATTCAGTAACAACTTTGGGTTTTTTTAGTGTAAATGGCATCCCCTCCTTCTCTGCCCTTCTCTCTGACCGTGGCAGAGTTTCTGCGTAAGCCCAGGCAGCTCTGCCAAGCTGCACGCCACAAAGAGAGGAAAAAGTTCAGGCAGGCTCTGCTGCCAGCAAACGCTGATCTCCCCTCCTTGTCCAACCATCACTCGTTGCTTTCTCTGTGTTTAATTCTCCCGTTTTGCACACTGTGCCAGTTTTGGAGTGCTCTAAATGTCAGTGTAATATAACAGCAACCGTTCATATCATCATTAACTGGGAGGCTTGAGGGAATAGGAATCAGAGAGCAGCAATTCATTAGCGACACTTCTTCACTTCCTCCTGGTAAGCAGGGTTTGTCTCCGTGCAGCTCTGAAGGGAGTGACCCTTGTAAAGATTCTCCTTTTACCCCAAAAATGAGGAAATATGGACAGGAACATTCTGCCTTCCTCGGGCCTTGCAGAGATTGAGTCTGTGAGTGGTTGCCAGTGATAGTTTCTCCAGAATCCCAGTGATTGAATCTCCCAGGGATCAATTCTCCACTCAAAATTAGTGGAATCATGGAATGGAAGGAAATCAAGGAAAATCCAGTTCCACCCCTGCCATGGGCAGGATAGAATTCTCCTCAGCCCAGGTGTTATGAGCCCTCAGAGGTTCTGTCACTGTTTGGGTTTTTGTCCTGCAAATTCCCAGTGGCATAAAATCAGTGGGATGGGCACCTCGAGTGGTGTTGGAAACAAAAAGGTTTATTAACTGCAGAAATAACAAACTCTCTACAGAGGAAAAGCTGTGCCAGAAGCAAGGAGGTTCTTGTCTCTGCTAAAACAGCCCCAAAATACTCTCGAGGTTCCTTTGTCCGGTGTTTTTACCACTGATGGCTCAGGCAGGGCTCTGGCACTCGTCCAACCAGGTAATCTGAAGTTTAAAGTGAAGTCCAGGGGTTCCTGTGAGGTGTCCTGGCTCAGAACACTTCCAAATTGGGAAAGAAAGTTTTTTTTCACCTTTAATGGGAGGCAAAGCGACTCAAATCCCTTTCCAATCTGGGCCCTCTGTCCTGTGGGGTGCACTGCTACAGGCAGGGACCCCTTCCACTGTCCCTGCTCCAAGCCCTGTCCAGCCTGGCCTTGGGCACTTCCAGGGATGAGGCACCCACAGAATCCTGCATAATCTAAATGTAGTATCATTTGTGTAAAATTTGTCCTCAAATTCAGCCTTAGACACCAGCCTGCAGCAGAATATTTACATATTTTTTGGTTTTTTATAATTTACATCCATATAAAATTTTATAATTTGCATCCAAAAATTTTGTAATTTACATCTAAAGATGTGGTCATGGCTAGTCAGGAACAGAAATTGTTTATCTGCAGCGCTCCTTCAAGAAAAATTATTTCAAACCTACCCCAAAGCTGGTTTTTATGCAGAAATCTCTGTCGGAAAACAGCAGCCACACCAGCTTTGGAGTCAAATCCCTGTGGAACGAGCAGGCAGACAACCAGATGGCAGGAACTAATTTTGTTTAAATAATTAGGGAAATTAATAGGTAAGTTGATAGAATAAAAGCATCAGAGGACATGGATGGCTGCATGGATGGACAGGAATGAGAGATGTGTCTAAAATAAGAAAGATGTCACCTTGTTTCTGGCCCAGGAGACTCCAAGTCACACAAATTTTTGGTTTTTTTTCCAGTGTGCTACAGCTTCTGCTTTATTTCGTATAAATTCTGCCTGTGGTGCCATCCTGGACTCACACAGCAAAGGTTCCTGGCTGACATTTTAAGAGATAAAATAAGGAAATATATAAAATAGCTTGTTTGGGGTTTTATTTATTTATTTTGCTTTGTTTTGTTTTGTTTCTTTTTTGTTGTTGTTGTTTTGTGCAATTTCTTTTCTTTTCTTTTCTTTTCTTTTC
>VXBU01012189.1:673561-741648 GCA_013400315.1 Bombycilla garrulus
TTTTTCTTTTTCTTTTTTTCTTGTTCAAACATAATTAGTTTGCATAACCACAGAAGCACAAGGAATAAATGAGTTTATCTGTGTGTGTTACTGCACTTTGCACAAGCTTTGCTTTTCCAGCCCTCTAGTGGAAAGGGAGAGGTATAAGGAAAGGATTTTCAGGTGGAAATACTGTTTCACAGAGAATCACTGAGGGTGGGAAAGCCCTCCAAGATCACAGATTTTCAGCGCAGATTTTCCCGCTTCTCCCCTCCAAAGCTCTTCCAGAAAACCTCACAAAGAGGTCTTGGCTTTTTTGAGACAGTGGATTCGTGGAATCATCGAGGTTGAACCACATTTTCAGTGCGGAAATTTTTCCCAATATCCAGTCTGAACCTCCCCTGGCACAGCCTGAGGAATTTCCCCTCGCATGTCTCGTGGATCCAGGAGCAGGTGAAGCTGAGGATGCGTTTTCAGCCGTGTCCATGGAAAAGGCTGCAGGATTTGGGATTAAACAAAGCTTCCAGTGAAGTTTCCTACACACCTTTGCTGGCAGGGAGCGGCACTCTGTAAAATATTTTTGAGGTTTAATCTCCTTAGAAGTTACTCCAGGGGCCAAAGCAATAATTAGAATATAAATATCTTTTATAGAGGCTGCAAAGTATTGGTGGGAGAGGGAGGGGTAATATGTAAAAATTGAGTTAGTGATGTAGGGAAGAGTGAAGAATTGGTTGTGTGATGCAGAGGAAACACGGGAAGAATGAAAATGAAAGGACTCTGCTCCTGAGTTAATAGTGCTGATGGATGAAATGCCACCGGCTGAGCACATCCCATCTTGTTATGCCTCTGCTCTGAGGCAAACGGAGCTTGAACAGCCTCCCTCCCCCAGAGAGCAAATAAAAGAGATTTAATTCAGACAAAAGCTGCTGAGGACAAACAAGGGGAAGAGATACAATGGGAAAAGGGCAAGGAAGAAAGAAAGGAGATAGGCAGGCAGTGCTGGATGAACAAATAACACACTGGCAGTGGGAAACTTGTGCAGGGCTGAATTACCTGGAGAAAGGGAAGGAGCAGCCTCTGGAGGGGAATGGCAACCAAGAACTGATCGCTGGCAGGTCACAAAATCATGGAATCATTGAGTTATTAAGGTTGGGAAAAACCTCCAAGGTCATCAGCCAGCCTTAACCAAACCCCACCGTGGCCAATAAACCACATCACGAAACGCCACAGCAGCTCATTATTCAAACACTTCCAGGGACAGTGACTGCACCGCTTCCCTGGGCAGCCTGTCCCCGATGGAATTGTCCCCAGGACACCCTGATTCCATCCCACCACTGGGAGAAGATCAGGAGCATCCCCTGAACCCACCAGCACCTCCCTGTTCCCACCCTCCTCTCTGCTTTATCTCTCTTTGGCTTGGCCCTGGGCTGTGGTTGATTGTAGAGGCAGAAGCCACGGGGATGTTTGGTGGCTTTGTGTTCAGGGAATGTAGTCAGGAATCTTTTCTGCTCTCAAACAGTCCCTGATTAGCTCTGAAGCCCAGAAAAATCCATTGTGTTTGGGCTCAATCCACCTCACCATCTTTCCTCCTTTTATTGTTCACTGGCAGCCCATGAATAGTCTGCCACAGCCTGGGTATCAGAAAATTGAGTTTGCATATTATTTTTGCTTATAAACCACACAAAAGAACTCCCCAACTGTTCAGAATTTGCTTTTCCCTGCTTTTACCTTATCACTCTATTTCTTTGAGAAGCACAATTCACTTTGCATGCAAGATTTTTGTCGTTGAGGAGTTTTGCAGATAAGCAAGGAGAAGTGGGTGAAAAAACCCAAATAATTCACAACTTGTTTGAGCCTGAGAGGGGAAAAGAGAGGGCAGGGGGATGATGCCAGAGCTTCAGCAGTAATTCACTGAGTCAGAGCTCTGTGAAGGGTGGGGACAGCACTTTTTCTGCACCACCCAGCCCAGGTGATGCTGTCTCCTGCCTCTCCTTTTGGGAAATTAAAACCTTTTTGAAGGTTTGGCCATGGAAATGGGTGTGGATCCATTCACTGAAAAGCTCAAACAAAACATGGGGCAGTGACAGAAGCAGAGAGAGGTCACTCCCCCAGCCTGAGAGGAAAAAAATCTTTTAACAAACAGAACAAAATCTTTGCTCTGATTCTTGGTGAAAAATGTGGATAGCAATAATAAAAATAAAGAATTTATTTATCCTGTTATAAGAGAGAAATTGCATCCAGATCTCCCTTCCCTCCCAGGCTATTCCTCTGCTCGCTGAGTAGTTGTTGAGTGAGACATTAAGAAAAATTTCTTCACCGAAGGTGTTGTCAAGTATTGGAATGGACACCCCAGCAAAGTGGTGGGGTCTCCATCCCTGATTTTAAAAATAAAAATTGTGTGGATGTTGCATTTGAGGGCATGGTGAATGTGGTGGTGGTGCTGGGTTCAGTGGGCCTGGTTTGATCTCTTTACCCCTTCAAATCCAGCCTAAAACTCTCTCCATGATCTCTGCTAACTCCTGCACAAAACCATTTTTCCTTTTTTGGGACAGGTGTTCCTTCTCTCTGTGAAACTCTCAGTGTTTTCAAATCCAGGGCACACTGAGGCAGCAGCACCACCAGATCTGTTTTCCTCCTGGGCAAATCCATCCAGGCAGGCTGGAAACAGCAACCAACAGGCTCCAGTGGCTCAAACTCTGCTCTGTCCCAGCACGGAGCTGTCACAGCCTAAGAACGGGGAAAGATATTTGGATACCAGCTCAGAGCAACAGTGCAGATGTCAGAACCTTTGTTTTTTGCGTCTGTGTCTTTTAAATTCCTTATTTTCTTTTTTTTCCTGCTATCAGACTCTGTTTCCTATTTTTCTCTTCATGTTTCACGTGCTTTCTTCAGTTTCAAGATGAGCCATCTCCCTGTAAAATTCTTGCCCCTTTCAATCACATCTTGCTTTTTTTTTAAATAAGATGCTGAAGTTTCGCGCCTCTGTGCCAGAGTTTAATTCCAACCTCAGGCCTCACAAACCCTTGGTTTAAAGATGAAGGTTTTCCCCAAGTTAAGGCAGCAGCTTTTTCACAGCCTGTGTTTCCAGGATAGGGTTTGGGGAAAACAGCTCTCTGTGGGATGGAAAATGGAGGCTGACATTCCAGCAGGATTCTCCAGGAGGTAATTCAGAAAAACACCTTGTTGGAACCCAGGCTACAGGAAATAATCCTCTGCCTGTCTTGAGAAGCCCTGATCCTCAGGAGAGCTCTGCTTTTGGCATTTGACCACAAAGAAAGCTTCCAGGACTTTGGGATGAATTGGAATCTACGAGTGTGAGAAATAGATAGAAGTGTAGTTTGTCACAGGGTGAAAAACTTTGCGTTTTGGGTTTTAGTATGGAGGTAGATAGAAGACAAGATGGAGGATTTTGGGTGTTAACTCAGCTTCTCCTTCTTCTTCATCTTCCCCATTTTCTGCAGCGTTGATGGCACACAGCGATTGGGTGAACAAGTCTGCATTGCAGTTACTGCGTGGACAACAAATAATTAGTTATTGGTAGAAAACTAGAGATAAAAATATGTTCTAAGAGTTAATTGGATGAGATAACCTTAAAAGACCTTGAACCTGTGCGTCTCGTGACTTTGGTGCCTTTCTCTTTGTGTGTTAAGTCTGGTATGCAGACAGCGCACTGAACTGTTGATAAGATAAAAAATTAACAGCAATTCTGAAGACCAGAAAAACCAAAAGTCCCATTTGTCTCTCAATCTCTGCACAGAACTTTTCTGGGGTTTCTCTATCAGGGATCCCCTGGTGGGATTTCCACAACACCTGGGTGCTTTCTCCCTTTTCTCTGCAGCCATCGTGCCCAAGCCAAGATTGTGTACAATGCCCTCAGCAAGGCTGCCCATTTTCATCCAGAAGGGAGAAGCTGATTTGAGGAAGAAGAAACAGAAATTGGGGTCCTCATGTCACTTTTGGTTGATGTCCCACCTCAGAAAAACTTAAAGCAACTTAGAAAGGAAAAAATCTTGTATGTCTTTCTTCATCCCCTCCTGTATTGGTGATAGGATAAACTGGAGAACAGGAAAGGAAAATGACTTGGTGACTTGTCATGGAGACTGTGATGGAAATTCTGGAAATGGTCTGGATGGAGAATGGTTGGGAATGTGAATTTTGGAAGTAAAAGAAGTAGCAGAGGTTAGGAGAAGGACGACAAGTGTTGGTGACCCCGAGATTTCCAGCTCATTTCAATCCTAGCCTTAAACCCGTGGCTGTTAGGGAAACCCAGGTCTAGAGATAAAGGAGGTGGAGAAGGAAATCGGGGAAAAGCAAAAACTCATGGGTTGAAGTAAGAACGGTTTAATAATTGAAGCAAAGTAAAAGATGACAATACTGGTGGTAATAATAGTAATAATAATGATAATAATAATAATAACGAAAGAGAAAGAAAGAGAGAGAAAATGAAATTTGAGCAACCAGTGATTCGCAATACAGTCACTGACCAATGCCCAGCCAACACAGGACAGTCCAGCTGTGGGTCACTCCACTTTCAGACTCTGTTCATGTTTCCAAAACATTTAGGCATTGCTGGAGGCTTAAGAAAACTCATAAAAACACCGATTAAATGTCCATTTTGTGAACTGGCTGCAAACTCTGAGCACCGTGCAAGTTCTTCACCATGGCTTGGTTGATCCCTGTTATTTAGGAATCTGGGATATCTCTCTTGTGAGGAGACACTGTGGGAGACAGGGAAGAGGAGAGAAGAGTAGAGGAAGAGGAGAAGAGGAGAAGAAGAGAAGAAGAGGAAGAGGAAGAGGAAGAGGAAGAGGAAGAGGAAGAGGAAGAGGAAGAGGAAGAGGAAGAGGAAGAGGAAGAGGAAGAGGAAGAGGAAGAGAAAAGAAAAAAGAAAAGAAAAGAAAAGAAAAGAAAAGAAAAGAAAAGAAAAGAAAAGAAAAGAAAAGAAAAGAAAAGAAAAGAAAAGAAAAGAAAAGAAAAGAAAAGAAAAGAAAAGAAAAGAAAAGAAAAGAAAAGAAAAGAAAGAAAAGGTTACAGTGTGGAGTCTCCCTCTCCAGAGATGTTCCGAACCCACCTGGACATGTTCCTGCTCCAGGTGACCCTCCTTTGGCAGGGAGTTGGACTGGATGATCTCCAGAGATCCTTTCCACCCCTAATTCTGTGATTCTGTGACTCCAGCTGCTTTCCTCATTATCTCGAGGCAGCATCTGCTCTTCCCTGAGCACCCAAGGATGCTGGGTTCTATTCTCACAGCACTGTACTGAAAAAGGTGCCTTTTGCAGAGGGAAAATCAGACCCACACAGGTGCTTGGTTACACAGAGTGTCTTTCAAAGAGCTAAAAAAGTGGAACCAGGTCTACAAACCCCAGAGCATTTGAGATGCATTCAAGTTGATTTGAAATTCATTAACTCGAGTATCAGTGTATTAACTGAGCCAGAGTGGAATGAAGCATGAGCTAATTTATCCTTCTGGTGGGATTTTGCAGCTCCTGTTCACTTTGTGCTGCATGGCTGGGTTTGATTTAGCTCTGATGTCTTTGTGCACCATGACAGAGCTGCAGCTCTTATCTATTGCTCCAGCCAGGGCTTGTCTGCCCCTTTCACCAAATCCCAGTCATTTAAGTTGGAAAAGACCAAATATTATTGAGAACTAAGCTATGATCACCTATAATCACCCCAGACCGGTGCTCTGAGTGCCACATCCAGTCACTCCTTGGACACCTTCAGGGACAGGGACCCTATCACCCGGGTAGCCTTTTCCAAGTCTTGACCATCCTTTCCATGAAGAAATTCTTCCTGATGGCCAACCTGAACCTCCACCAGTGCAACTGGAGGCTGTTTCCTCTTGTCCTGTCCCTTATTCCCAGGGAGAAAAGTTCAACCTCCACCTGGCTTCACCGTCCTGAATTGTAAAGGTGATTGTGAAGAGCAAAAATGTCTCCCCTGAGCCTCCTTTTCTCCAGGTGAAGCTTCCCCCAGCTCCCTCAGCCACTCCTCATGGGACTCACTCTCTGGAACCTTCTCTGGAAACTCTCCAGCACCTCAACAACTTTCTTGGAATGAGGGGTCGGGAACTGGACACAGAACTCAAGGTGCAGCCTCTGTGCTGGGTCTGGCTGGGATGGAGTTAATTTTCCTCATAGCACATCTGCTCTGCCACAAAAACTAGGACAAAAAGGATGAGGAAAGATTGATGTTTATTATTTACAATGTTTGTCTTCCGGTGCAACCACTACAATGCAGAAATCCCGCTTCCCAGATTTGTTATTGGATAAGGATGAAGGATTCTGCCCAACTGACAGCACTGACTGTGCCTCAGAGGGCACATGAATCCATAACTGGAAAATAATCTGAGATCCAGAAGTGGGTGGCATTATATAAACAATGAACTACAAGTGTGTGTTCAAAATATGCAGACAAGCCCACAATTTTAAAAGATCAGTATTAAATCAAGGTGAGCCTATCCTGAATTCCTACTTAGGGATACAGAATTGGATCTAAACCCTTCCAAAGTCTGTGGGAATCTCCCCAGAGAGGCTTAGCCTCCATTCATTGAAAAGTTTGTGGAAGAACTAAACTTGGAGGAAGTCTTTTCCAGGAAGGAAGGGAAGTGTTGAGCCCTTTGTTTTGCCTAGAGTCAGAGATTTCAGGTTTAGCAAGAATTATTGGTTTATTCTTCTTTAGTTCTTTGAGAATTGTCTCTCTGACAATTCAGTAGGATATAAAGAGTCAGAGAATCCTTAATTTCCTTAAGAAAAGACCTCCAAGTCTAATTTTCAACCAAATACCACCATTCCCACTAAAACTTATTCCCAGTGCCAGGTCTACTCATTTTTTTCAATGTTTTCAGTGACTCCACCCCCTCTCTGAGGATCCACATATCTATATGTCTTTATAATTTACACACATAATCATGTACATAATGTCTGATTTTACAGCCACAACCCATTTCTTTTTATTCCTTTTTTGGGAAGGTTTTAGGTCATTGCATCTCAATGAAAACAAACGATGGTGAAATCATCATCTCCCCCTGGAAGCTGCTCAAACATCTCATTATTTTGTCTGTCATATGAGAAGAAATGTGCATTTTGAGTTTGTGGGCATCTATTTTGCCTCTTTTAAGCCCCATTTTGAGCTCAGCGACAACTGATCACAATTCCAGCTTGGTCAAAAGAGATGTGCCAGTGGAAGTGAGAGGAGGATTTTCCTGTACCCAGAAAGATGTATTCCCACCCCCAAGGTTGTTTTGACTTTATTCCTCCTAGCCCCAGGATACACAGTGGATGTGTAAACATTTACATTTCATAAATCAGTCAGGAAAAGCCACTTTAAGCGCCGTCTTTACGCAAAGTGCATCTTCTTATTAAGTCAAAACATATTATGCAACGACTCTAATGTGCCTCAGGTGCACTTTAAAATGTATATATCTGTTTTCTTCCCATGCTCTGGTTATTTATTATGTGTTCTGCCCCTGCCATGGGTGCCTGATGTATTTTGATATAATTTATAAACAGCTAATAAAACTCAAATGTTTATAGAGGCTGCCTGGGAGGAATCTGAGGTCTAACAGCTCCTCTCAGTCAGCTGGTTGGCGGGAGAAGACAAACAGTGCGCTGTGATGAGTCATTAAGAAGCAATTTTGCATAGATGTGGCTTGATTATATAAGCACAAATAATTCCAGCTGTATTTCCAGCATTTCTGCTCAGGACAATGGAGAGAGCAGCAGGAAAGAGCAGCTATTTCCATACCATAGGAGCAAAGTGGTCAGTTCCTCACAGCACAGGATCTTCCAGATTCTGATTTTCACTCAAAACTCATCCCTTGGAGCCCTTGAGTGTTCCCTAAAACATCCCTTAAACTGTTGGCAGAAGACATTTTGGTTTTCTCAAGGAGGAAAACCAGAAAATAGAAATGCAGTGCTTTGTGCTGTGTGAGCTGTCCATAGCACCAGTCCAGTGATGAGCTGGATAACAGGAAAAATTAGGCTGAATATTAGGAAAAAATTCTGCGCTTGGAAGAGTGGCCAAGCATTGGAACGGGCTGCCCAGGGATTTTCTGGTGTCACCATCTTTGGAATTGTTCAAAAAATGAGTAGAAATGACACCTCACAATGGGGTTTAGGGGACGTGGATGATCTCGGAGGCCTTTTCCAACCCAAATGAATGACTTTGTGATCCTGGGTTTGTTCCTGGCCTGGCACTGGCAGCTGCTCAGTCCCACCAGGCTGGAGCTGGACTCAAAGTGCCCAAACTTCCCGCGGTGGCACATCCATGCTGTGGGTGAAGATCTGATGTCCCCAACACCCTCAATATACATTTCTCAGGGCCTTGAGGTGATTTTATCAGCTTGTTTGGGCTCATCTGGATGATCTGAGAGCTGTTTCATGGTGAGCTTTAATCACAGTGTGCCTAAAACAGAGGCAGGAGTAGATGGAGGCAGGCATGGACGTTTTCCAGGGTGGTTGCTGAAGTGCCCTGTTCTCCTGGACACTGGATTGAGGAGAGGAATTTTTTCTTCTCCCCTGAGCTGCTCTGATTTCTTAATCCAGGCAGCACAAATCCAAGGGTGGATTTGACTCTTTTTCCCCTCAAGATAGAAGTCTGCAGCACACAAACATTTAATTGTAGAGGAATTTCATCCAACAGGAACTTCTTCCATCATCTTGAGCTTTCCATTTGCCACCAGTTTTGTTCTTTCCCTCTGGCTTTTAGTCACCCAGAGAAGAAGGCATTCACCCTTCATTTCTCAGAGATGAAGAGTTTGGCAGAGGGGCTCTGTAAAAATCCCTGTCAGTCCTCCTGGACAAGTTTTTGTTGGGAATTATCTGGGATAAACCAACAGCCTGGATATTTGAGATTGGTGGAAAGAGCAATATGGACATGCCTGTTTCTGTCCCTCTGGAGGAAAAAAATGAACATTTCTCCTTCTCCACCCACGCACTGGAGCAGATGCCTGATCCTTTGAAGCCACTGCAGAATCCTCAGTGGAGTCACTTCATCACCTCCTGGATGGGGTGGTTTGGGAACAGAGAATGGTCAAGAGTTGGTCAATTTTCCAGCTCCTTCAATGCCCAGGTTGATTTCAGGCTGTACCCACACACTTCCATGTGTGTAACCCTGAAAGCAAAGGGAAAACAGCAAATGCGTTTTGATTACTGAATAACTCAGTGGGACGTGCCTTCAAATATGGAATCAAATTATTTTGTCCTGCATTCAGGTTTCAAGCTGAGAGAAAAAAAACCACCTCTTTCATTCTAATCTGGCTTTTAAGTGTATTGAAATGGAAGTTTAAAGTGTGAACTTTCCCCTCGTTCTCTTTCACACTGTGAAGGAAACTGCTTCTGACACATCCCGTGGCTTCTGCTGATCACTGATGAATGGTACTCAGGCCATCCATTAATTTCAACTCCGTCAGGTTGTAACCTATATCAGAGGGGCCAAGTGATAATGAACATGTATTAAAGTGGCTCGCAATACCACAAAATTCAATTAATTATAAACAGATTTCAAAAGCTGTTTGGCCTTTCTGATGCCGCTGTCAACAGAAGCTGCTGTTCAGTGCCAAGCACCAGAGAAAGGCCAGAAGGGCGGGGAAGACACCAGGAATTGGTCACGTTCTCTCCTGCCACAGCCTTGACTCAGGGAATAGGATTAAACCTGGAAAGGCTCAGGCGCTTTGCTGACCTCCTGCTGCCTGAGGAAAGAAAGAGAAATACAGATAATTTGTCCTTTTTTTGGGTTCTCCAACTCAAAGAAGACACTGAGTCAACCAAAAAAGCTGGGAAAGCTGGATATGCAAGGGTTTGTGGGGGAAGCTGGGAGTAGAAGATGTGCCCATACTCAAGGTGAACAAAAAATCTTGTTATTGTATGAAACTCCCTAAAGTAAAGATCTAAAGAAGATGGATCCCAGCTCTGAGAGATGCTAAAACTTTGACTGGAAATTGGGTGACCTGCTTGGCCCTGTTTGGAACAGGTTTTTGGACTGGTTACTTCAAAAGAGGATATCCAACATAAATTATTCTGAAGTTTTATGTAAAGAGTTCCATCTGAACTGGAACACCAAAATATTCCTTCAGAGCCAGCGGATGTGGAATTTTGGGTATAAAACCCAGTAACTGAATATTCCTCTATCTTCTGGAACTTTAAATATTTACCTCAAACAGAAGAAGAAAGGCTCCAGAGTAGACACCAAATATTAAAAATAAAATTAATTCTCTTTTTTTTCTCTCCATACTTTCCATTCTTTCTGTCTTCATTTTCCTAGGAATTTCTCAGCACCCTCTCTCTCTTTTTTCTGTCCAACACTCCTTCAAACTTTAAAGACTTTAAACAGCAGCATTTAAGGTCTCCCTGTCCCGGTGTTAACATGTGTTTCAGGTTTGGGTGTCCCAGGACATGCACTCCTGAACATTACAAAATACTTTNAGTAGACACCAAATATTAAAAAAACCCAAAAAATTCTCTTTTTTTTCCTCTCCATATTTTCCACACTTTCTCTCTTCATTTTCCTAGGAATTTCTCAGCACCCTCTCTCTCTTTTTTCTGTCCAACACTCCTTCAAACTTTAAAGACTTTAAACAGCAGCATTTAAGGTCTCCCTGTCCCGGTGTTAACATGTGTTTCAGGTTTGGGTGTCCCAGGACATGCACTCCTGAACATTACAAAATACTTTGTGCTGTTCCTGCTGTCTCCTGGAATGATTTCACCCCAGCCATAGCTGGAACAGTTCATGTAAAAACATTTATTATCCATTTACTGCTGTCACTCTGCTCTTGACACTATTCTTTCTTCACCCTTATGGATGGAGAAAATGTGTTCTCTCTGAAGGGAAAGAAGGGAAAAAAAACTGCTCTGGAACTCCATCCAGAATGTGCATGTGGAGAGGAAAAAAATGCCTTAAATGTGTTCTTTTATCTGCCTAATCTTAGCCAGACCTTGTGTGTTCTCCCAACCAGTCATTTCAATTATAAGTTATAACAGAGGAATATTGATCTCATTTTCTCTATGTTGAATATGTTGATATTTTTATTTAGCCTTACAAGATAAGAAAGTGGCATTAATTAAATTCTTCCTGTGGAGAAACTGAGGCACCAGAGAAGACCGGGATTCATCTGCATAATTTGGGGTGTCTATAACTTAATCATGTTAATTTAATTATCTTCATTGTCATTACAGTTAAAGGAGATCCAATCAACAGACTGAATGGAGTTTAGAGCATGAATCACCTGAAGAAGTGCACGTCTGATAAATCACAGAACGGGTTGGGTTGGAAAAATCCTTCAAGATCATCCAGTTCTCTGCAGCCTGAGTGTGATTCAGTTGCCTTGGCGCTGAATTTATTGAAAGTTTAGTCAGTGAATCTGTGGTTTTACCCATTGCTGGTCAACAGGACAGAGAGCCAGGAGGAGCCCCGCTCTCACCTACAGCCCATCGGACACTTTGAGACACTAAAATGGTGCCAGGAACCAAAAACCCGGCCGGCGCAGTGACTCCACACGTCACTTCTGCAACTGGGGTGGAGGGACCTGGGAGATCACCCAAATCATGGAATTACAGAATTGTTAAGGCTGGAAAAGAGCTCCAAGTTCATCCAGTCCAACTTCCAGCATCACTAAACCTCATCCTTATCCCGTTGGAACACTTCCAGGGATGGTGACTCCACCATTTCTCTGGGAAGCCTGTTCCAATGCTTGACAATGTAAATTAAAATTCCCAGATTTTAGGGCCCTGAATAATTTTTCCGAGGTTAACTCCAGTGCCTGAAGATACTGAAATCACATCATCCAGCACTGGGGGCAACGTGTGGGGATCTCCTTTGCCCCAGGAGACCCCACAATGTACAGAAAAGTCCAGGTTTCCAGCCCGTGCTGCTGAAGGAGTCTGGAGTCGTTTGTTCGTGTTCTCAAGGCAGTTTATCAGTTCCTTATCAAAAGCAGATTTCTCTGCCCTGCCAGGGTTGGCACAGAACGCGTCCAGAGACACACTGTGCCCGCCCTGGATGAGCTCCAACCTTCCATAACTAAAAACTACGTATTTAATGTTTATAATTAATTACCAATCCGTGCCCCTCACATCACCACGTCCAGATCTGTGTCAAACCAATCCAAAAGTGCCAACATCACCAAGAAGATGGAGGTTATGAAGAGGAACATAAGATAACATGCCACGTGTAAAAATTCTCCATCTTGTGCCTCAGACCCCCCTGCACAGATCTCCAACCCCCCTGGACATACACTCAAATTCTTTTCTTTTTACTTACAACCACTACTACTTCTCTATCCAAGCCCTTGTGACCTGAAATTCCTCATACAAAGCTGACAACCTGTTTCATGGGTTAGAATCAGAGTTACAGGTATTTTCAGCATCATTCCAGGGTCTCTGACACCTCTGGCAAGGCTGAAAAGCCTCCTGACCAGGTTTTGGGTCGGCCAAAGGCATCCTAGGAACCCCCTGGGTTCCAACAGTAACGTACTGTTCACTGTCCCCTGTGATATTGACGGGGCTCTGGAAAGAGAGGAAAACAGCTGGAAAAGGAATTGTCCAACCCTTGGTCACTCATTACATTAAGGAAAACCCTAAAAAGGAGAAAATGAGGCTCAGGGGAAATCTTATTGCTCTCTACAACCACTGAAAGGATGCTGAGTGAGGTGAAGGTTGGTTTCTTCTCCCAGGAAAGAAGAGAACAAGGGGAAAGGGCCTCAAGCTGTGACAGAGCAGGTCCAGGTTGGATATTATGAAAAATTTATTCACTGAAAGGATGGTTAAGCATTGGAATGGACTGCCTAGGGAAATGGCAGAGTTATCATCCCTCAGGGGGTCAGAAATTAGTAGGCATTGCACTTGGGGATGTGGTTTGGTGGATCTGGTGGAATTCCGTCAAAAATTGGACCCAGTGATCCTGAAGGTCTTTTCCAAGCTGAAGGATTCCATGAAAACAGAGCTGCTGCAAAGCCTCCAGCTCCCTAGCAGGCTGTCACTCCGTGTGTGGCTGTCTGGGCTGCGAGCACAAGGCGTTGGATGTCTGTTTATTTGTATTATTTATTAAGCAAATTATTTCTGTGCCCGGCATCTGGAAACACGCCATAAATAAAACACAGCAGAGTCTTAAATTTCGCTGCTATTCACAGGCAAATGTCCCTCAGCCCTCCCTGCACTGTCACAAAAAACCTCTGTAAATAACATCCTCAGCTTGCTGTCAGTGCTAAAAGACATTTCAGAGCAAATCCAGCCTCCTGCCATCCTCTGGAGAAGAACTGG
The DNA here is from genome assembly GCA_013400315.1 of Bombycilla garrulus. Lineage (NCBI taxonomy): Eukaryota > Metazoa > Chordata > Aves > Passeriformes > Bombycillidae > Bombycilla > Bombycilla garrulus. Next base: position 686,797 of record VXBU01012189.1, read on the forward strand.
CAGGAGTCATCAACACTAAAAATGCAGCTCTGCACCTTCAGGAGAAACTTCCTAATGAGGAGCGTGGAGCACAGGGAGAGCAGATCCTCTTATATTTGGGGCTTGCCACATGACCTCTAAAGACAATTCCATCTATCTCCAGCTTCTTCCAAATGGCTTCAAGCAAGGCTCCAAGAGGGAATTTTTTAGACAGGGGGGTTTTCCTAAGGAGCTGAAATCTGTCATGACCTGCAGCACAAAATATAAATCCACACCCTGGGTCAGGATGGGTTCCAGGTTCAGACTAAAGTCCAGAGTCATCCACTCTGCATCAGCACTGAGGATTTAACAACCAGAGCCCAGAAGTTCTCCGGAAAGGGGAGAGCTTGGAGATTCTTCAGTCCTACAAAATAACTTTTAGGTCACCCATGTGGTCTGGTGTGTCCAAGGGGAGCCCAGCAGGCTGCAGCTCATCCCAAGACCTGCTCTGAAAGAAGAGTTCAAGTGAAGTTCCCCAAGTCTTGGGAAATCATACTTTTGGAGTGTAGCAGCACCCTTTATTAACCAAGAATTTGGACAACTTAGGCTTCATCTAATTAGCTGCGGCCTAACAGAGGCCTGCAGGGGCCTGTAAAGGCCTGAAACTGTGATGCAGGTAAAAATAGTCTAATCTCTGATTTTGTAAGTCACACCAATTACAGAGTGCTTTAGAGACAAGTTAGGACAATGTCACCAATTAGCTAGATTCTTCTTCAAGAATGGAATGTCACCTATTTTATCATATTTAAGGAAGTGTGCAACAGAATAAATGGACTTAGCTAATTTAACTGCAAGCAGAGGCATCTTTATTTTAACCCAGCTCCTCATTAAGGACCTTGTTGCATTGGAGTGATACATTTCTTGGGTTTTTGGTTGGATTTCATGCCTTGATAAGCTTACACGGCCTTGGAGAATTCCAGAAATGAGATGGGTGAAGTAAATTTGTACAGGATTACCCCAGTTTAGAAAAATAAATTTATCATAAAGCCAGTTCTGCTACAGGGGAGACCAGAGCTGCTAATTTTTATAAGAAAAACTCAGAGGTGATTTCTGAGAGTTTCATGCTGGGGTTTCATCAGCCCCTGCCGTGGCAGAGCCAAAAGGAGATCTTGGCTGCAGTCCTGGATCTAGAGACTCCAGGCTTTGTGGGATGGGGAATCTCGGTCAGAATTAGGGCATTTCAACCTCAGAATCATAAAAGGGTTTGGCTTGGAAGGGTTTGAAAAGCTGTCTTGTTCCAACCCCCATGGCAAGGGCAGGGCTGCTTTCCACTGTTCCAGGCTGCTCCAAGTGTCCAACCTGGCCTTGGGCACTTCCAGGGATGGGGCATCCACAGCTTCTCTGAAAGCCTGTGCCTGTGCCTCACCGCACGATAAATCCCAGTAATCCAGGACAAGGGGGAATTATTTCAAATTGGGATGCTACCTTTAGGCTAGCTACTAGGAAAAGAATATTTATTAGGAAAAAATTCTTCATTGTGAGGGTGGTGAGGCCGTGGAACAAGTTGACCAGAGAAGAGGTGGATCTGGAATTTAGATTGTGGAACCTAGTCCAGTTGAAGGTGTCCCTGCCCATGGCAGAGGGTTGGAACTGGATGATTTTTAAGGTCCCTTCTCAACACAATTCCATGGATCTGTGACCCTGTGACACTCGCTCTGCCCTTCTCACAGCCTCACCTTCTCCTGAGCTGGGATGGCTGTGGCTCATCCCATCCCACTGCCCGTCCTCTCCTTCCAGCCAGGTCCCCAGGGAGGCACAGCTCATCCCTGAGCTCGTTATGCTCAGGTGGAGCTCAACAGGCTCAGTAATTAACGACCCTGGCACAAACCAGGGCTGCAGTCACACTGAGGCTTCCAGTCAGCACAGGAGGAGCAGGGCTTGAAGTAAAACGACTTGCAATTAATGTCCTCTACAATATGCAAATGAGATTTCCTTGCCCTTAGACCAAAGGCAACTAAATTAGTCAAACAGAAAGGGAAGAAGAACAGGAGACAATGTTTAAATTAGAGAACAGAGGGAGGATGATGCTTTTATTCCACGGTAATTTAGATTACAAATCCACTCTCCCCTGGACCAGTGAGCATTTCTGCCTGCTCAGTTGCCTAATTTGTGTTTGGCTCAAAGGAAGAAGTTATTTTGTTTAAATTTTTTTTCTTTTCCTCTACAACTCAGAAAACCTGGAACAGAAACAGCTCTGGGAAGGAACAGCCAGGGAAGCAAAGCAAGACAACACAGCAGCAATCACTGAGGTGATCACTGAAAGCAAACAGGAGCTCCTGGGATTTTCCCAAAGTGCATTTGCAGTTTGAATAAATTCTCTTTGCTCCTTACAGGAGGATGGAGGACAGGGTGAGTGATTCTCTCAGCAGGAAAGGAAAGGGTGGATGTGTATTAGAGCCCCTGGAAAGGGAGGGAGGTGTTTAGAGACACTCACGGGGATAAAAAAAGGCGGAAAATAGAAAGTTCAGGATGTGATGAACACACAGTGAGGTCCTGAAAGAATGAAACTGGTCCTCTCTGGCTTCACGGCATTACCTCATCTCTGATTTCATCCTCCATGGCTTCAGAACCCTCTCTGGCAGCTTCAGGGTTAATCTCTCCTCTCAAACTCAACTGGAGAACCACAGACCTGCAAATCCATCTTGCATTCACCTTTTGTTTCCCCATCCATTGAGTTCTAGCATACCCCTCTGCTAAAACTTGCAAAAACCTTGGGCAGGTGGGTGAGGATGTTCTGGTCCATTGAGATGGGTTTCTTCTGGTCAGATGTTGACAGATTCCTCCAAATAAATGGCTGGAGGTGAGTTAAAAAAGGAAATTGAGGGACTCTGGGATTTTTATGAAGTTTGGCACCTCATCCTAATGACACTGTCTGGACTAGGGAAGATTAATTCAAAATGGTTTAGAAAATGAATGGGCAGGTGATTTTCATTGGTTCTAAAGCACAATTCTAAAGCACATTCTAAAGCACAATGGGAGAACACAGAAACAGGAAATCACAGGATCATTTAGGTTGGAAAAGACCTCAGATGTCATCAGTCCAACCCTTAACTCAGCAGTGCCAAGGCCACCATGAAACAATGTCCCCAAGTGCCACATCCACACATCTCTTAAACACCTCCAGGGATGGTGACACCACCATGTCCACAGGCAGCCTGTTCAGGGCTGGACCAGCCTTTCAGTGAAGAATTTGTTCCTGATGTTCAGTCTAAACCTCTCCTGATGGAACTTGAGGCCATTTCCCCTCCTCCTGTCACTTGTCACCCAGGAGAAGCTTCAGGGAGTTGTGCAGGGCCAGAAGGTTCCCCCTGAGCCTCCTTTTCTCCAGGCTGAGCCCCCTCAGCTCCCTCAGCTGCTCCAGACCCTTCCCCAGCTCTGTTCCTTTCTCTGGACATTCTCCAGCCCCTCAATATCTTCCCTGCCATGAGGATTCCACATCCCACATTTGGGTGATGTGTCCCAGTGTCACACTTTACCGATGAGATCACACTCCTGGTTTCTCCCTCTGATTCTGCAAGTTTCTCTCAGGAAATTTTATCCTTTCTTTGGCACTTTCTGGGTGATGTCCCTGCTCAGAGAGCTCCATTTTCCTTCAGCCAGGAGACAGTACAGACTGAAGCTGAGCAGGGCTGGGGTTGAATACAATTGCCTTTATTGAGCTAACCTGATGTTTGATCTTTCTCAAATCACTTGCCCTCACCATAATTCTGTTTTCCCTCCCTGTCTCCCCGTGGAGTTACTCTTGAGGTTGTAACTCTTTCAAGGGAAGAAATCAGCTCTCTTTATTTTTCTATTTAATTCCATACCTGTGTTTCTCCGGGGCCAATTTATTTATCTATCATTTTTTTCCAAGTCTTTCTCTCCACACTGTGCCTGCCTTGCCCACTAGATGTCATGAAACGCTGAGCTCTCAGAGCTGTGGGCGAAGGGGACTTTTAGCTGCTTTGTAGCAAAATGCTGGAGTTCCTCCCTGGCCATCTGCTTTTTTGGAGGTAGCCCACTCAGCTGGGAACTGTGAGCAAAAGCATCAGCTGCCGCCAGCACCATCCTATTTTTGGCTCCGAGGAATCACGACTGTTGGCTGCGCTGCCAGGAACAGCAGCTCCTGGTATTTGCTGGGGGTTGGTGAGTACAGGAGAAAACCCACAGGGAGAAAGGTTTGGCTTCAGCTGCCCCACACTTCGGCATGGACAGCTCTGCAGCTCTCCCTGGTCCTCCTTTCTGCTGCGGGAATGAATTCTCCTCTCCTCATTTCCAAAAGGAGTATTTGTGCTGGAGGAAGTTGTGCTTGGGATTGGTGGAGACACCTTCCTGGAAAGGCATTTGGAAGGGAGAAATTTGAAGTTCATTGGCTGGAGATGTGACTCATCCAGAGATGCAGGCTCTCCACAGCTTCATATACAAAGGTCTTCAGGGTCTCAGTATGCCTTAAGAGATTTTGGAAGCTTTCCTTATATTTTTTAGAAATTTATTTTCATTTTCAGAGCTTTCCTTTCATTTTTCTTTCATTCTTCATGTGATTAGTTACCATTCATCTCTTCTATTTTAAAGAACTCTCTTCTCTTAGGACTGGCCTGAAGTCAGCAGGGTTCAAGTGGGGGTGGGAGAGATATTTTTCATTCACTGCTTGACTGGAGAAAAAGTGATGTTTAATGGAAGTGGTTGCTTATTTCCCAATGTCTCATTTCTTTCCCTGTGAAGAAAAAAAGAGAGAGAAGATTTCAGCTGAGGGGTTTCCAAGATGGAATGAATCAACTTGCCCCTAACAGAAATAACATTTGCTAAGCCAGTTTTGTGAATATTTAGACAGCATCCCACTAAATTCAGGGACAGATTGACGAGGGACATCCTGTCCCCACAACAGGACACTTTTGTCCCTCTCCCTCACACACAGAACTGCTCCTGCTGACTTTAGTCCCACGGAAAAGGTTGGGATGACCCTCTTTCTTCCTGAAGCTCCACGTGAAGGTGCCACACGAGTTAGAAGCCCGAGCACATCCTTCCAGAGACTCGTGTTAACAGTTCAGCAAACGCAGGATTTTTGTGAGCCAACAGCTTGTCAGACCCAGATAAGATTTCCATGTTTCCATCATTGGAAACAAAGCTCTCAGGATGTTTTGCAAAGGTCTTTTTTTCCTGCCAACCTCTCCCTGTTGGTGTTCTGGCCTAGTTTGTAAGTTTGATCGGGCCAGACAAGTCCCAGGAGGTGCCAGGGATGTGAATCCCTGGTTTGAGGGTGAAAAGGAGAGTGAGATTTTTTCCATATGGGACCAAATCCCTTTTAAAACATGTTGATTCTGGGATTAAGAACATGTGCCAGCTCTTTTATTTGGTGTTCTAGACCTGGGCCTGCAGCTGTAGAGATTCAACAGCGAAGTGAAGAGAGAAGATGGCAACAAAGATGATGAAGGAACTGGAGCATCTTTTTAGGAGGTCAGGCTTAGAGAGTTGACCATGTTCAGTCTGAAATAAAGTGACTGAGAGGGAACCTCATCAATGTCCAGTGATATCTGCAAGGAGGGGTCAGAGGACCAGGCTCTGCTTCACGAGGCAACAGGAGAAAAAGAACAGACAGAAAATGATGCCCAAGTTCCACCTGAACATGAGGAAAAACTTCTGTCCTGTGCAGTGACCAAGCCCTGATTGTCCTGGGAGGGTGTGGAGTGACCCTCACTGGACACATTCCAGAACCATCTGGACACAATCCTGTGCCCTGTACTCTGGGACGGGCCTGGTTGAACGGGGAGCATGAGTTTATGTGGGAGCAGATGACCCCGCTGTGGTCACTTCCAGCCTGACCCATTGTGTGATTCTCTGAGAAGAGACGCCTGTTTTAGGGCAGACAGTGGCTGCTGGCAGAAGAAAGGCTCCAAGTCCCCTGCTGGCTTCTGGGGAAGTCAAAGCACAGCCCCACTGCTTCACAGGTGAGAAAAAGCTTGAGCAAACACGTGGAAGGTCAAAGAAGGCCTGGGACCTTTTCTTCCCCTCCCTGAAAGTCACTTTGGAGTCCTCTGCAGAGAGATCCTGCCTTGCCTTGTCCAGAGAAGCCGTGGCTGCCCCTTCCCTGAGGGGTCCAAGGCCAGGTTGGATGGGGCTTGGAGCAACCTGGGATAGGGGAAGGTGTCCCTGCCCATGGCGAGGGGTTGGATTGAGATGATCTTTAAGGTCCATGATTCTGTCATGATTCCATGATTCCATGATTCTGTGATCCCTGCAGAGTGACAAAACCACGGGGAACACAGAGCTGGTCAGCAGGACCCCGGTGGCTGCGATTATTTGGGGTGGCATCTGCCAGCAGCGTGGATGAGCCCATTGCCCCAAAAGCAGCAGCAATTTCTGCAGGTCCCACCTGTCCCGCATCCGTCCCTGCTCTCCCTGCTGCCATCTTCGTCCTTCCCGAGCCGATTTTCCCCGGTTTGTGTGCTTTGGAGCCAGGAGAGGGCAGCAACGCTCACGGACAGACACACTGACACACAGCCGCTGTCCCCGCTGCTCTCCGAGGGTCTGGCAGTGACATCCCAGCGCCCCGGTCACGTTCGGATGGACAGCACTGCACACCACAGGGGCCTCTGGCACATCAGGCTCAGTAAAACTTTTATTATTTTATTTTATTTTATTTTAATTTATTTTATTTTATTTTTATTGTAAAAGGAAATTTCTCCCCCGCAGCTTGGTTTGCACGGGCTGTTTTTAAGAAACCCCGTCCAAGATCCCAAGCTGTGGCCAAGCAGCAACTCCCTTTTCTTCTCATGCAGATGAGACACTGGATACTTTTAAGCAAGTGGTTTTGACTTAATTGCTCTTTTTGATGAGCACTTAAAGCCCTCCACGTCTTGGAAAATTAAAGAAATGAACACCCCTTCTCCACCCAATCTCAAGAAATAAATGAAAAATAAGAGATTTCTGAATTAAAGAGTTTCCTTTAACAAGCATTGATTAAAGTCACAAGCCTCTGACAAGCATTGGGAATTTGCATTGAATGAGGACACGTCAAAAGGTTCCATCTCAAGATAAGATTTCTTATTTTTTTTTCAGCAAGAACAATGAAACACAGGAACAACCTGCCCAAGGATGTGGTGGAGTCCCCAGACCTGAAGGGTTTCAACCTCCATCCCTGGAAGTGTCCAAGGCCAAGCTGCAAGGGGTTCTGAGCAGCCTGGTCCAGTGGAAGCTGTCCCTGCCCGTGGCAGAGGGTAGAACCAGATAATCTTGAAGGTCCCTTCTGAACCAAACCATTCTATGAATCCACGAAGATGGAATTGGACAAAGAGTTATGCAATCTCATCAAGGATCCCTTCTCACATGGGAAATGAGAGCTGTGGCCTCTTCTGCTTAAAGATCCCACTTGCTGGACATAGGATGGGGACATAAAATCCTGGAGATGTCCTCGTGGATGAGTGATCTTCAGCGAAGGAGCTCTCCTCAAGGTGCCTGACCTTGGAGTGAGGCTCTGCCCTCGTTCTTAGCAGGCAGGGGCTGCTCCAATCCTCCAAAATCTCCTTCTGAGTCTGTGACTCATCTGCCAGGATGAGCGAACGAGACTTTCCTGCCCCTTCTCCTTTCCCGAGCCAGAATGAGCCAAAGCTTCGTTTGTTTTAACGATGGAGCAAGAGAGATCCACAGGCATAAAACCTGAGCTGTGGAGCTGTGCCAATCCACAGGCAGGCAAGGTGAGAGGGAAATGGCAAATGCCTCATTGATTTCAAAACTGCTACACGATCCTGCCTGGGAGTCTGTGAAGCTGTTAAAAAAAAAAAAAATAGAAAAAAATAACTAAAAGGACGCGGCGTTGATGGGGAGTTGGCAGCTTCCTTTGTGCCGGCTGTTTATTCTCATACAAAGCAATCCAAATGCGGAATGTTTACCCAATGGAAACCCCTTAGCATCGTGTTTCCCACTCTGAGCCGCGCACAGCTCATTCCTCACCAGCTGGAGCTCTGCAAAACACCTTTCTTACTCACCCGTGGCCACCCACATCCAGATGCCACCAGGCCTGAAGGAGCTCGAGGAACAGGGGTTGGCCAGGATGTCTTTCAGCCAACACACAAGTCCCTGACTTGCCCTCCTGCCCTTTTTCTCCATTTCTGCCTTTAAATTTACAAAAGACACGAGGTACATTGTTTTGGTGGCAGGCTGATTCTCGATTCCCAGGAGTTTGATTCTCTTCTCTGCCACTGAGGTCTCCCAGGGCAAGGGGTCGTTGTCATTACGGCCACATCCCCGTGATGGGCAGCGGTGGCACCGGGCTTTGCGTGCATCAAAAGCACCCAGGCTGCGAATTTGCGGTGCCAAAATCTCCTGTCTCTCCAACATGGCCCATTAGCCAGGGCTCAAGACTAACGACTTCCCAGCAGCCAGGAATGTGGGCAGAAGCAGCTGATAATTATAGACATCCTGCGACTCTTCCCTTACAAGCTCAGGAAATTTTTTTGCAGGGCAAATTTAAAAGGAATGCTGAAGTTTCCATCGGTAACGATACAGCTGTAAGAGTACCATGTAAAATCCTCTAAAGTGGGGTTTTACAGAGAATTATAGGATGGTTTGAGCTGGAGGGGACCTTGAATGCCCTGAGCCCTCTCCCCTTCTGTAAATATCACCTCTCTTCTCCTCTGAAGACCCTCAGGAAGACTCTCACCACTGTCCAGGGCCATGGATTGTTACGTCTGAACCTCCTTAAAGTATCACAGAATCCGGACTGGTTTGGGTTGGAAGAACCCCCAAAGACCCAGCTCCAACCCCCCAGCATCTGTTGCATTAAGGGTGAAATTTATTTTGCACGGCTTTCTGTTTCTCAGATATATTTTGTGAGCCACTCCTGCTCTCTCTGCAGGATTTGTCGCTTACCTCAATTTCCCTTTCTCTTGGAATAAAATCTCCTCTCTTTTCAATCGAAACTGAATTTCCTCAGCCCTGTTTCTGAACCCTGCAAAGTCCTGCTGTTTCCACCTTCAAAGGGAAGGGATGACCTCGCTCAGATCCTCTCTGGGGAGTTGCATCAAGCTTTGGAGGAGGGGAAAAAACCTCATTGCTGCAGCAGCCATCAGCTCATGCATATGCCACTGTCAATTCATCTAAAGTCTGCTGGATAAATTCCAGCACTCTGCAGGGAAAGAAAAAAAAATAGAAAAGAAAAGAAAAAAGGAGCTGGCAGAGGTAAGGGGATATGCCAGAAATAATTGTATCTCTTTTTTAATTCTGATTGTCGGGGTTCTTTGGGGTTTTCACCTCCTTCATTAAGCTGTTTTTTGTTATTTGCACTGGTTAGGCCCACCCTAAGCTAATTGTTAACCCCTTAACTAACTGTTAACTTAGTTGTAAATGAGGATAGAGAGAACTCCGAGCCTTTTCATGGAATTAATAAACTTGGAAAAGACCTCTGTGATCACCGAGGCCCATCACTAACTCACCACCACACCCTATCCCCGAGCCACATCCACACTCCTCTGAACACTTCCAGGGATTGGCGACTCCAGCACTTCCCTGGACAGCCCATCCTCGTCCTTGACCACCCTGTGACTAAAGAAATCTGTCCTGATCTCCCATCTGAACCGTTCCTGGTGCAATTTTAGGCCATTTCCTCTTCTCCTGCCCCTTGTTGCTTGGGAGAACAGACTGACCCCTGCCTGGCTGCGCTCTGCTGTCAGCTCCGGGGCTCCGGCTGTTCTTTGCTTCCCAGAGGAGACTCCTGGGTGTCCCAGGAAATGCCCCACCCTCTAAAAGACACACATTTGATGGAAAACAATTTCCCACGAATTTCAGGATGCAAAGAAGAAGCACTCAGGGGTCAGGATGGCCGAGCGGTCTAAGGCGCTGCGTTCAGGTCGCAGTCTCCCCTGGAGGCGTGGGTTCGAATCCCACTCCCGACAACTTGTTTGCTGGCCAGAGCCATTCCCACAGGGAATTCTGCTGCTTCCCTGGGGATCGCCCTGGTCTGGTCTAACCTGGGATTAACACCCACCGTTGGTTGCTCATGAGGTTGAAGGGTGTCCCTCCCACTGACCGTCACCTGGCTCAGGTGGAGCTTTTATTTTTCCACAGGATCAGCCTGGCTCAGGTGGAATTTTGGCTTTTCTGGTGTTTTACAGGCACTCGGGATGCTGGTGACAGGTGAGTCTCACCTGTCTCAGAGGGGAAAAGGGTTCTAAGCCATGAGTTTTGGGGCTGACTGAGGGCTTTAAGTGAGGTTTGAAGGGGAAGGGGATAAAATCAGGCTCCCTGGGTGAGCCCAGTGTTGGGATTGAAATCCTTCTGCCTGTGGCATGGAAGGCTCTAGAGGGACCTGGACAGGCTGGATCAATGGGCTAAGTTCAAAAACTGAATAAATGTGGCACTTTGTGGCACGATTCAGTGCCCATGGTGGCATTTGCTCAAAGACTGGATGTGATGATCTTGGAGGTCTTTGTCAAACCTATGAATTCTGTGGTTCTCAAACTCAGAAATTCTCTTCAAACCTAAACAAGACAACAAGGAAAAAATAAATTCAAATGCAGCAGCTGCAGCAGTTAAACCCAGAACAATCTTTTTACTGCACCATTTTTTCCCTGATGCATGTGAGGCTTCATAATTTTTATGCTGCAAATTTCTTGAGATGATGTCTTTTATTGGGAGTGTTTTATCCAGCCCTGCAGTGTTTGGGTACTGTTGGTAGTGGAAATATCCTCATCTGTCAGAGCAGGAACTCTCAGCAATCACTGCTCCACTTCTCTTTCACAATAATTTTTTGGTCATAGTTTATCTTTATTGCAATCAAATCCCAGATCCTGGATTTCTTCCATCACTCATTTTCAAAACCAGTAGCAAATCCCTGAGATCCTTGTGTGCCTCCCAGGCAAAGAGGGGAATCCAGCAAACAGAGCAGGAAAACTGGTTTGTCTTGAAAGGCAAAGAAGCTGGACCAAATGAATCATCCCATCTTTACCTTCTTAATAAGAACAACGCAGCAGCACTTTCTGCAGTCTCAGGTGTGCAATTTCCTTTAAATATTATTGCCAAAGGATCTTTCGTGCTACGAGGAAGGGGAAAAAAAGTGCAGTGTTGATGTCATGGCAGTGATTTCAAGTTTTAAGTTAAAAAATAAAATCTTCCTTTGAGACAGACGTGGTGGAAGGAAAGACTTGGCTGCTGCAAGAGTTCAAGTCCAACTGAGACTATAAAACCATGAAGGTTTTTATGTGATGGTCAGAGATGGTGATGTCACTGCTGCCCTGGGCATCTTTTGATGTTTGACCACTCCTCCAGTGAATATTTTTTTTCCTGATATCCAACCTGAACCTCCCCTGGTGCAACTTGAGGCCACCTCCCCTGGTCCTGTCACTAATGGTGTGGGAGAAGAGGCCAAGCCTTGTCTGTAGTTAGAATATCCGAGTGCAACAGTGTGGGAATCCAGGACACAGGAAAATCTCCTGTGCCTGTCCTGAGAGGTTTTATTTCTCAGGAGAGCACAGCTTTTAGTCTTTGGCCATGGAAAAGCTTCCAGGACATTGTGAGGAATTGAGTTTTGTTAGTGTATAAAGTAGATGATATTGTAGTTTATCACAGGGTTTTAGTATGGAAGGCAGATGAAAGACAAGATGGAGGATTTTGAGTGCTGACTCAGTTTCTTCCTTCTTCTTCATCTGCTCCATTTTCTGCAGTGTTGGTGGCACAGTGATTGGTCAGACAAAGTCACAATGCAGATGTGACGTGACTGAAGAATAATTAGGAATTGGTAGAAAAATAAAAACATACTACGTGTTAGGTACATTGTAAAACTCAATTGGATAAGGGATCTGTATAAGAACCCTTGGAATCGTCCATTTTGTGTTTTTCTGGCACATGGCACTGAAGGGTGCAGGGCCTGTTGTCATCCAAGGCTCTGAACTGTGATAAAGAAATAATAAACAACTGCAGAGCGAAGGCAGCGAGTCCCGCTTGTCTCATTGCTGGTTCCTGACCCTGGCACAGACTTTCCACAGGGGATTCCTGGTGAGGGAACCCCTGGAGTGGGAGGCAAAAACTCCCACAAGTGGTGCCCCTGTGTTAGAGAAAGACAAGCAGACTCCAACATTCTCATAATCTCATAATCTCCGACTTTCTCATAATCAGATGTTCTGGAGCAATCAGCAACGAGATGCTTCCCCCAAAAGGAAGGGGGAATTCTTTTCCATTCTGCTGCTGAACAGAAAGGATTGAGTGTTTTGGGATCATCTGGCTCCGCTGTGGAATGGTGCTGGTTCAACAAATCCAAATATCGAGTAAGTGTTGATAAACTGCTGAGAAAGGTGGAGAACAACTACAAGTATTTCAGAAGTCAGGAGGGAGATGAGATTAAAAGGAAACAACGTGTGCAATTTGTCTAATCCTTGACTGAGGGGACCAGAACTGTCCACAGGCATTTGCAGAATGCAGAACCAACAAGGAATGAGAAAGATTGGCTTAGAGAGGAACAAAATGTGTTATTAGGAGCAGTGGGAAGTGAAAGAAAACACAGCCTGAACTGCTTTGGATTTAATGCTTTCCTCTGTAGACATTCCTATTATGTAATATTTGTATTAAAAACTTCATCTTTCCAGAAATATCTGGGGTTTTACAGAATAACTCATGATAATTCATCATCTTTTGTTGTTATTGTTGTTTGCAAATAGAAACAATCAAAAAAATAATTCTAGCTTTCAGTGATGGACTTGAAAAGAAACACCATCTGTAGACTGGTTTTTAATAAACAGGATTGCATAATAAGATTTTTGCTTGGCATTTACTCTGATTCTTGGGTTCTTGGAAGGGCAGGAAGACACCAAAATCTCCTCTGGATGCATTGAGCCCAATTTAGAGAGACCTCAAAAACACTGAAGGAGAAAAACTGGAATTTGTTGGTAGAGAAGAAAATTGGTTGAGTTCCCCAGGAAAACATTCATTGCAGGAGGAAGACATCTCCCAGAAAATTTCTCCAGTGCCTTCCAGATTTTTTACATATTTATATATACCTATATATTTATACAAATGTATATATATACACCTATATATTTATACAAATGTGTATATATATATATATATATATGTTTATATACATATGTATATTTATATATACAGAAATATGTATTCACACATTTATATAGGTGTTTTTCACATGGAATTTTATAGGAAATTAATATCTTACTCCCCGAATCTGGCTTGCAGAAGCCAGGTGGTGGGGGAGATGTTTCTTTTCTGATCCTGTGAGGTGTGAGATCCTCCCCACAAAATGATTCAAGGCAGAAGGAACTCTGGAGCTCTTGAGGAAAATCAACTGCATGAATTGGCAGGTAGGTGGATTAACAGAGAGACAGGCACATGGAATTTGCTTTTTCCAACAATTTTTAGGTGGACACCAACCTTTATTAGGTGGAAAAAGTTGCTCTTATTTTGATGAGCTTTAACATTCGAATTCACAGGAATTTTGCGATTTTCCTGAAGCCAAAATCATCTCAGCAGCTGATCCTGGCCAGCACTGGGATTGGCATCCAGCTGTTCTGGAGCAGGGATCCTCTCTTGGCCAGGGAACCTCTACTTGGAACTTGGAACTTCTACATTTCAATTGGAAATGATACCAAGTTCCAAATTTTTTATAGAACTTTAGTCAGGGGGTTTTGTTCACCTTTGCCCCGTGGAAAGGGAATTGAAGTTTCTTTGCAAAAGATTGTTTTACCAGGTGAGGCCTGATGAGCTGAACGTCTCAGCAGACTGGGAGCAGCACAGAAAATACACAAAAGATAACAACCATTAATGATTATTAACAAACAACAACTCCAACCATCACCTCTGCCATGGTCTGAGACACCTGGTCTGGGAAAACAGAGATAAAAGAACGGAGAATGAGAACCTAATAACATCAGAGGCAAAGAAATCCATACTCAATAGGAACCCAACTACTAAAACTGCATTGCTTGAGACCAATGAACACCAAACTAATTAATTTCTCAGGGTTTTGATAGTATAAAATAGATGAAAAATGTAGTAAAGTTCATGTGTGATGGGATGGTTTTCTCTGCACAACCCGGGTAATGTGTGGATGGAATAATTTCTGTTGCACTCCCATCCTGTGATCTGAGGTAATCTCATAGCATAGCCAGGAGTGATCCTCCTTTTTCCCTGGAAATTGCCTGTTTTCCAGATGGAAATAATTCCATGTTTGAGCAGGAAGGATTTGGGGAGAAGGAGGAGGACACCCCAAATTTCAGGTGTTTGCAGTGAACCAATTGTCCAGGTTATTACGGGGAGCTCACAGGCGCTGCTCCAGCCTCAGGGCCTTAAGAGAGGCTCTGTGGTGACAAATCACCTCCCACACACCCTGACTAATTACTGTTCTTTGCCCAATTAGCACACGCCCGTCCTCCAAGTGAAAGCAAAACATCTGCACCCACTGAAAGGAAGGCCCTGAGCTGAATCCAGGATGTGTCTCCTCTTTCCAGCCGGAAATCTGTGCTGGCTGGGGCTGTTCTTCCCTGCCTGAGCACAAAATCAAACCAGAGCTGGCAATAAATACACAGAAATTGTGTTTCAGCTCCTGCAGCACCCTGAAACACAGGGAGGAGCTGACACAGGAAAGTCAAAGGGGTTCCAGTCCCAAGGTTTATTCCATGCCCTTCTTAATTGCTTATAATTTACACGGGAAAAGCAATAATTTATCTTTTCTTTCTCAGTTGCACTCCAGAATTAAGAATCCAACTGCATTTTACCCCTTTCAATCATCAGGCCCAACCATTATTTCGACAGGGCTTTTTTCGGTCTGATTTTGCTATTACTGCACAGTGGATGGTTTCTATTGCTAATTAGCATCTATTAAGGCTGTTATCCCATTCAAGCCTTGATGAATGGAGATGGAAAGGAATAAGGCATCAGCATAAATCAGAGCAGGAGAAACTGAGTTCTCCTGTGGGAATTCTCTCCGAGTAGAAAGTGCCTGGCTGTGTGCAGCGGAATTTTATGCATTTACCTCATATCACTGGTGTTATGGCTTTCAAATCTGTTATCCATGGTCTGGATGCTTTAAAGCAGAGGAGTTGTCATCCTGAGTGTTTTGGGAACAGCTTCCTGTCTCCAGGATCCAATGAGAAACTGAAGATAACCGGGAGAAATATAAGAAGTGGGGAAAAAAAAAATATGAGTAACATAAAATCACTGTTAAAAAATCTTAAATTTGGTGATTTTCCAAAGCTGAGGTGTTGATGATCCTGGATAAAAGTTAAGCTGGGCAATGATAACCCGGGAAAATGGAAAATTTACAACCTGTGGAAATGGGAGAGGCAATGGTAAAACCCTTTTGCCTCCCTGTGCTGTTGGGGAGCTGAATTTTGGAAAGAGTAAAGGTCACTGATTCAGAAATGAAGATTATTGCAGAGAAAAGAGGAAGGCAAGTGATGTCACTGCTGAAGGGAACATGATTTCCAGGGACCTTTAAAAAGAAAACCAAAGGAATTATCCTTCCCCTTCAACTTCCCAGCCTCTCCTCTTCCTGAGACCCCCATTTTTGGGATGTAGGGTGGCACAGGCGACTTTCTTGTTCCATATGAGCCAGCAGGAACCCCAGCAGGTCTTTACATAAACGTTCACACAGAAGAAACCACTCCTGCCATTCCATCCCACAGTGAAAAATCAATAAATCAGTTCCAGCCCTTATCCTGTGTCTTTCCTTTTTTTTTTTTTCTCCTGTGGCCTCTTTGTGGGATACACCAGAACCAAGTTTGCCTCCAAACCGCATGCAGTGAGGTTTCCCCTTTTTTTATTTGGACAAAACATTTCCATGTTTTCCCATGGAAGAAGACTCCATATGTGGTGTAAGCTGGCAAAGCTGCAAAAATCCTGGCGAGGTGGACCAACAAATATGGGCTCTGGAGCTGGGATTGTGTTCCCTGTGTTGTAGATCTTCTCATAATTCCATCTGCAGGAAAAGAATCCCCAAAAGAGAGTTGATGGGTAGGACTGGAGGGGGGAATCAAAGCCCATCTGGAATTAAATCTGGTGAGGGACATGAAGGGCAGCAAATTTTTTGCAGGAATATCAGCAGCAAAAGGAAGAGTGAGGAAAATGTGGGGCCGCTGCTCAGCAGGGTGGGAATTCTGGTGGCAAACATGGAAATTGCCCAAGTACTCTTCATTTGAGTTTTTGCTGGTGAAATCATCCTTCAGAAATCCCAGTTTCCTGGACCAGAGCAAGGAGGATTTCTCCTCAGGAAAGGAGGATCCAGTCAGGGAATGCTAAGACAAAACAGACTTACAGAGTTTATGGATGAGGACAGATGGATCCGTGGGATCTGATGTCATTGCGAAGTCACCCTCTCTCATCTTGGAGAGGTCGTGGTGGCCAAGGAAGTTCCCAGGAGCAGAAGGAGGCAAATGCCACGTCTGTCTCCAAGAGGGACAGAAAGAGAACCCAGCACAGGGAGTTCCTTGGGAAGCTGACGGAGCAGCTAATCCTGGAAATTGTTTTGGAACACACATTCCATTCTTTGAATTTCAGTGAGGGAACTTAATGGTCATTGTGGGCAATGCCTGTGGAAACCTGGAGCTGATGGTGTGTTGAGATCCATGGGTTTGGGCTGTCTGTCTGTCTGAGTCTCTTCATGCTGTTTACAAACTGCTCTGAGCAGGAACAATCTGTTCCTTCAGTCCTTCACTGCACTGGGATTTTGCTCCGTGTCTCGATCCTGCCACAGCTGAAATGTTAAACAGTCCAAACCAGAATCATTTGGATGGATTGTTGACACCAAGGGCTGGAAGAACTGAATTTAAAAGGGTGGAATTACCCACTGGAGAGGCGCTTTTATCAGGACCTTGGACAGCTCCACGTAAATGTTCTCAGGAACGTGGTGATTCTTGGAGTTATTCCGTGCAGGACCAAGAGCTGGACTCAGTATTCCTTGTGGGCCCCTTCCAACTCAGGATCTCCCATGGTTTGGTGATCCTGTGAATTCTGAAGTCATTGCTGCCCGTACTGGCAGGTCTCCAGCAGGCACATGGATGTGACATCAGGACAGAGGTGTTTGGAACTGGAGCCAAATCCCTCCAGTCTCACATTCCCGCGTTCCCCTCTCAAGGATTCAAGCCACAGCCCAGAGATCCTGGTGGGAGACAGGCAGGCAGAGCAGGAGGCTGTTTCCGCTCGATGCCTGCCCCAAGGAAGCTCTTCCATCCCATTCCTGAGGATCTGATCCATCCCAAAGTATTTTTGAGCTGGATTTAGATGGGATGACCTGGCTGTCCTGTGGTGTGTAGCTGTTGCCTTTTCTGTGTGTTTTCCTTGCAGTTTTTGAATTCATCTGAATCAAAACCCCTCTGGCAAAAGAGCAGAGGTCTCAAAGGTTCTCAAGGGTTTTATTTCCACAAGGTTCAAAATCAACAAGACACAAGTCCGAAGGGAAATAAACTTAATTAGCTCCAATACGCAAGGTGCCATTGTTTTACTCTCTTTATTAACTCACAAAAAGGTGAATGAGATAATTTTCCTCTTCAAATAAGGAAAACAAATATAATTTTACATGCTGCCAGGCAAAGGATAGAAGAGAAAATCTCTGTCCACTAATGCTGTTCTATTCAATGCACAACTAAAATCATATTTGCTTTGGCAGAAAATCTTTATCCTGAAACAAAGACAAGTCTCTGGTCTCTTGTTTTAGAAGTCCTGGTAGAAACATAATTTATATTGAGGGTAATGCACAGGTTGTGAATGTAATAATAGATAGTTTGAAAATCTGGATGTTTGGAAAATCAACCTGTGGTGTGTCAAGCATGAGGTATTCTGCAAAAACATGAAAGAAATACATCAGTGTCGAAGAGGAATGACCCAAAATTCTGCTTGACAGTGAATCAGCCAAAATACAGATCAGTAAAAGAATACTTAAAAGTTATGCTCATTTTTAGGCATCTAAAACCCAAAAGCCACTGCAGCAACACTACGAAAACAACATCAAAAATGGTACTGGAGAAATAGTTGGAGTTATGTTAAAAAAAGGTTATGATTCCCTGGTGTGAAAGTGCAATTCTTGTGTTCCTTTCCTTCACAGTGTTTATGTTTCTTAGGAAGTTTTGGGCAGAGAAGTTGGAAGAAAAGCAATTTGTTTGGGTAATTTTCTGCTGAGCATTCTGACAAGGGAACTTTCCACTTCCAGCTGTGCATTGGAGACAAAGATAAAACAGGGGGGACCTGGCCAGGTGGGAAAGTAAAGAATAAGCAGAAATGAGGAAACTCACAGCAAATGTGTGACAAAGCCTCATGAAATATAGAACAGAAGAGGCTTTTCCCTAGGGATCCCGAAAATTCAGTTTTGCTGCAATCCAGAAAATACTGGAAGCTGCCAGACTAATGATGGGAGAAGTGGATCTGTTTTATAAGACAATGATCAAAGGACATTTTTGTTTTCAAATCCAATTTGGTTTTTTCTCATTTCCTCCAGTGGATCCAAAGACCTTTCTTTAAATAACACATTCATCAAGCTGGAGTTCAGCAATGCAAACCTTTGGAGAAAGAAAGACGACTGAATCAATGAGGATTTTTTGTGCTCACTTTAATTCAAAATTTGGGAAAATCCACTTCAAAGGTCTCTCTGCCTCCAGGACCCATCACATTGGCACTGAAGGGCCTCTCCAAATTCGTCCAGACATCTTGTCACCAGCTCCTTGCTCAGCTGGACCACTCTCATGTTCTGAGGTATTATCAGGATGAGTGATATATTTTATTCTTATTTAAACCAAATGTGTCAAGTCTGTTCTTTATAACTGTGAGCCAAGAGGGAAAACAGGAGCTATTTAGAGTTTTCAGTAAGTGGCAGGATAAGAATCCAATTTTTGTATCACAGTAATAATTATTAGAATTAGGGAATGGGGAAGATTGAGGAATAGATGGAAAAACCTTCAGGGATAGAGTTGAGAGGGATCCTGAAAGTTCATGGAATCAGAGAAGAGTTTGGGTAGGAAGGGACGGGACCTGAAAGATGTTCTCATTCCAGCCCCAGGGCCACCTTCCATTAAACCTGATTGCTCAAGGAAAAAAGCGCTGGTGAGTTTATTTATAGAAATATCCCCATGGATCCCCACCATTTGAATAACTTGGTACATTTGTGTGCACTCTTAATTGGTAGATCTTATGAGCTTTGCTTTTTTCTTATTTTAGTTTCTGTTGTGTTGCAGTAGAGGCTCATCTGTTCCATTCTCCAGCCCCTGTGAGACACCAGGAGGTGCAATCTGCTCTTTGGTCTCACACAAAAATAATGATTCACTGGAGAAATTGCTTTGGTTCCTGCAGTAGTTCAGAGGCAGACTTAGATTTTATCAATAATCCTTCCTTCCTTCCTTCCTTCCTTCCTTCCTTCCTTCCTTCCTTCCTTCCTTCCTTCCTTCCTTCNGCATCTGGCTGGGCAGGGGACTTCAAGGCCAAACTCTCCAAGACCAGTTGGGCCCAAACCCTGGAGGTCACCGAGCTGTGTCTCTTTATTTTGGGAATCTGCCATTTGGAGAATCCGTTGGCTTGGAGGAGCCTCCCCTGAATCCTCAGTATCCCATCTTCAAAAAATCTTGGCGAACAAGCAGAAGTCAGAGCTTGTGTCAGGGCAGTGAGAATTAAAAAGAGTCTTGAGAAGGGCTAAGAGCAGAGAATTTATTTAGATTGGAAGGGACCTTACAGATCATCGTGTTGCAATCCCCTGCTGTGGGCTGGGACGTCCTTCAGCACCTTCTCCAACATTCAGATCGCTCCAAACCCTGTCCACCCTGACCTTGGACACTTCCAGGGATGGGACACCCACGACTTCTCTGGGCAACCTGTGCCTGGGCCTCACCTGCCACGTTCTGTGGAAATTGGTCTCAATGAGGGCTTCTTTTTGAGGCCAAACTACTTTATTTTGACAACCAAAGACCATTTCCAATAACAATTCCTGCAACAGGTAATAGGATTTAAGATGCCCAAAGAAGGAGCTGTTTCTTGTGCTCTCATGTTTCTGTATCTCTCTAACCGTTCCCACTGTCAAATCAAGCAGCAGCGTTCCTATTCCAGTTTATTTTTACTCAAAGCAAACATCAAACCAAACAAAAATATTCCCCCTGGTTGCTTTGCACAGAACATCAAGAGGGATAGCGCCTTCAGAGCCTTGCTCTGTCCTTCCTACAAAGGAAATAAATCTGGCATTTATGGCAAGAGAGCTCTATTTTTAGTGATCCCAATTCTGCTTCCTCTTCTTTGTGTGTCATTGGCACTGCTGGGGTGCTGTCACTGAGTGACACTTTTGGCTGCCTGCTCAGCGTCTTCAAACATGACCACGACAACAGTTACACCCCAGAATATCTTGGTTTACCAACTTTGCATCATTTTGATGCTTTCAGAATACCCTCAAAAATCCACATGAGGCAGACTTTTTGCAGAAAAGGAAGTTCTTGATTTTTCTTAGAGCCTTGGCGCTTTATGATCTTTATTTTATGCCAGTGAATCGAAGCAGAACTTGCTGAATTAAATACAGACAGCCTGAGAATGGTGCCAGCTAATAAAGGCTACAGTAAACAGGAAATCCCACCTCCTTGCAGGTGTCTCTCTCATTTTGTGGGATGAGAGCAATGGGATTAGTAACGTTACACCATTCTAAGCCATTTCAAGGAATTCCCAGAGCAGGAAATTGCCACAGTGCAAGGAAAGCTGGCACAGATATCCCCCAGCAGAGTCCAAAGTGGAGCAGAAGGACATGAACAGAGGAGCATCCAAACTGAGGAGTTCACATTAAATTGTTCTTTGGAATAAACTCAGCATACAAGGAGTTGTAGTCCCTGAATTATTTTTTTCACTGCTGATAAAAAAATAAACAACAAAAAAAAACCCATAAAAGAGTTTATTCTTAAATCTTTGAGGACAATGTAGACGGAATGTTGCTTCCCCAGCTGACAGTTTTTGAGGAAATGAGAAACACAAAATGATTGCTGTTTGGGAACTTGACAGTTTATTTTTCAGTTTACTTCTAATTTTCCAGATATCATGCAATCACAGAAAAGTTTGGGTTGAAATGGACCTTAAAGATCATCCAGTTCCACCCCTTGCCATGGTCAGGGACACCTTCCACCATCCCAGGTAGCTCCAAGCCCCATCCAAGATGCCCTTGGACATTTCCAGGGATGGGGAAATCCCAGCCACAGCTTCTCTGGGCAGCCTGTGCCAGGGCCTCACCATCCTCACAGGAAAGATTTTTTTGCTGTTTAAGGAACAAATAAAATACCCCCAGTCAAACTGAAAACATGGTCCAAACCAGTGACTGATTCGCCCACAGCATTTCAGAGTACTAAACACAACACCTCGAAGAGATCCCTTGCAGAAAGCAAAGCTGCACTTTCAGGAAATGGAAGGAGGAAATTAAAAGGGTCAAAACCAACTAAATTAAGGTCTATTTTCAATTAACTGGTCTTGGAAAAGAAAAGGGGCAAATGTTATTAAGGAAATGCTTTAGACAAAAGGATGTTGCTGCTCAGGCAGGTGCTCTGGTTGTTCCTGAGATGACAGTTTGTACTTATTGTTAATTATTTCCTCTCTTCCAATTGTTTCTTCCTTAATTTTTTGCTTTTTGGCCTGTTTAGGTATTAAACACATTTTTAATCCATCCAGAAAACTCCTTTTAGCTCTTCAGTTTCAAAGACAGGATCCATTTTCCATTGCGATTTTGAGACCCTGGCCATTAACATCCCATAATAACTCTCTCCAGAAAAGGAGGCTCTTAAATTGCCGTGTACATAAGTGACATTTCAACATGTCTGCTCTTCATTAACCCTCAGAGATTTCTCAAATCCTAATTAGCACCGAGAAGAGGAATCCGTTCTTGTCCTTTCAAGACCTCCCTTCCCTCAGAACTTCTGCTGTTATTTTTAAATACTTTTTCCTCTGCCTTTTCATTCCACACAGGTGCACCAGGGCAGCTTTCCTGAAGAGTCTCTGCATTTGCAGAGCTTATGGGGCATGGAGAAAATTCAGGAATGATATTGTAACCATCTGGAAAATGGGTCTTTTATGGGATGGGAAGAGAAAAGAGGATAATGTCCATTTTTTGTGCGTTCTTGGCCAGCAAAGCTGGGAAAACTCCATTCTGGACACGAGAGAGAAACTGCAGCTCCTCTCAACCACAGACTCGTGTGATAAGCCTCACATAGAAACAGCGAACTAGAGAATTGCAGAAGGGTTGGAAGGGACCTTAAAAATCATCCAGTTCCACTAAATCAGGCTGCTCAGAGCCCTATGCAGAAATGATGGGACTTCTCCAGGGTGCCAGGTGAGTCAGTGAACCTCCAGTGGCTCAGGCAGGTCTCAGATTCACAGTTCAACCCCAGATTCTGGCTGATCTCTATCTCAGACAGAAAAGCCTTTTTGTCTGGTTTCAAAGGAGTGATATTTCCATGAGAAATGTCTCCTTTCAGGGCATTTGTCTTTTTTTAATGAACAAACCAAATATCCCCTCCTTCCCCTTCACTCCAATCCCAAACCATCACTTGACATTTTTCAGTCAAGTCCCTCAAAGTTTTGTATTTCACCTGGAAAAACTATCAGCACCGGAAAGTTCCCTGACAGAAATAAAACCTCTGTCTGCTTTCCACATGGTCTTGCTCATCCTGTGGGCTCTGTCTCCATCAAATCCATGAGTTTTTTCTTGGAGCTGGCTCTAGGGAATTTTGATGCTGTGACCATCAGGAGCCCAATTCAGAGAATCCCAAACCACTGAGGTTGGAAAAGACCTCTAAGGTCATCAAGTCCAACCTGTGACCGATCCCCACCGTGTCACCAGCCCAGAGCACTGAGTGCCACATCCAGTGGCTCCTTGGACACTTCCAGGGATGGGGACTCCAAACCTCCCTGGGCAGCCCCTTCCAATGCCTGACTGTGGGAATCCAGGACACAGGAATATCTCCTGTGCCTGTCCTGAGTGGTTTTATTCCTCAGGAGAGCACAGCTTTTGGTCTTTGGCCATGGAAAAAGCATCCAGGACTTTGTGAGGAGTTGAGTTTTGTTAATGTGTGTAGTAGATAATATTGTAGCTTGTCACAGTGTAAAAAATTTACATTTTGGGTTTGATCTAGCACGGATGTAGGTGGGAGACCAAGATGGAGGATTTTGGGTGTTGTCTCTGCCTCCTTCTTCCTTCTTCACCTACTCCATTTTCTGCAGTGTGGGGAGCACTATTTCATTGGACAAAAGCGCCCGCAATGCAGGTACTGAGTGAATATATAAATAATTAGGAATTGGTAGAAAAATAAAAACATACTACATATTAGATACATCGTAAAACTTAATTGGATAAGGTATCTGTATTAATATCCTTGAAATCGTCCATTTTGGGTTCTTGTTAGCATACGGCTTTGAAACACCCTGTTCTTTCTGGCACACGGCCTTGAAGTGCCAGGTCTTGCTGGCACGTGTCGCTGAAGGGTGCTGAGCCCTGTTGTCATCCAAGGCTCTGAGCTGTGATAAAGAAATAATCAACAACTGAAAACCGAAATACCAGCGAGTCCCATCTGCCTCATTCCTAAGTGTGGCACAACACCACACAGAGGATGAAGGACATGGGGACCCTGACACCCAACCACCCTTTCCATGCAGAAATTCTTCCTGAATTCCCCACCCCAGCTGCATGAACAACTCCCTGGGTGGCAGCATCAGCTGTTTCGATGTCGTTCCTCACTCACACCACACAGCTCTTGGGTTTCGTGCATCCTGGTGCTCCTGGAAAGGCGTGGAGCTCTGAATTCAACTCTCTTCCATAAATTTGGTGGAATTGGCCATGGGAAAATCATAGAATATTTTGGGTTGGAGGGGACCTTCAAGATCATCTTGTTCACCTCTGCCACAGGCAGGGACATCTTCCAGGTTGCTCCAAGCTTCATCCAACCCGGCCTTGGACGATTCCAGGGATCGGGAATCCTGATGTGGCTGTCAGAGCACATTCCTTAGAGAAACATTAATCACTGCTGTCATGCTTCTCATGACATAATTAATATATTCATCTGTAAGAAAAGAGGATGTGGGAAAATCTAGTGTCTTGGGGATTAGTTTTGTTTCTATTTCTGCTGCTTTTTAACATTTGTTAGGCTGTTACCACATTAAAGGTGAATTCCAGCTCAGGCTGGTTTTGCTTTGCATGGATATTTTACCATGGAGATCTCTCTTTGTGCATGTGCTGGATGATATCTAAATTTTCCTTTATGTTCACTACCCTGAACTTACAGCAAATTATTTCACAGATTTCTGTTCCATATCCCAGGGATTTATTTATACAGGGTGGAAAGAACATTGGTTTATTTTCTTTACTAATTTGTCACTTTTAATGCTTGTCAGCCATATCTCACTTCTGAAAACACACAAAAGAGGGAATACAAAAATCCAGTTTATATTTCTGGAGGTTTCCCCATATCAAAAGGATTCAGAATTAAAAAAAAAAAAAAAAAAAAGCTGAGTTAATCTTATTTGGAAAGAACTCAATTCTTCTTTAGTATTTAGTTACATATGATTCCTGACTTTCCATCAAAAAACCCTCCTTCCACAACACTACATTTATTCACCCAGAATGTCTTCAGATGTTGGAAAAATATAGCTGTTTTTTGGATAAATCTGTTAAAAAATAAAAACTGCTCACCTTTGAACTGTGAAAATCCTCTTTTCAAAATGTTTCAAATCCAATTCTAAGGCTTTCCTGGTTTTAATTAAATATTAAAAACTTCTGACAAATAGAAGCTCTTTGCATGAAAACCTTGATGAAAAAAGGCCTTTTCTGGTCCTGAAAAATTATTATTTCTTACAGTTTGTTTGGAGTCATAGCTAAGATCCCTTTTCCTCAGTAATGTGCAAAAACAAAAACACTTTTTTAAGGAATTTCATCAAGTTGTTACTCCTTGTTTGAAAATAGAGAATACTGTGTGACTTCCTGCAGGGTGTATGAGAACAAAAGGCTCCTCACACTCGATATTTTATCTCACTCCAGAATTATTCATCCAGCCCCAAGTGAAAACCCAAACTAGAACAGGCAAAGCCTTCCTTGCCTTCTCCCTTCCCCTATTTCATGATGATGAACACCAAGCTCTCAGCACTGAGAAAACCCCATCCATAACTGGGTTTTTTGGTTAGTTTTTTTTTTTTTTTCTCAGTAAATAACAAATTGATACAGGAATGGAAATTTTCAGCTCTCCACAAACACATTTTTTGAGCAACAGTGGTGGATGGAATTAATCAGGTTTGTCACACTGGGAGCGACTCTTGTTCCTCCTTTTAATAATCCAGATTTTAATTTTTTTAGCTTTTGCTAAAAAGTAAAATGTTGCTTTGTCAACCAACCAAACCTCTGCAGACATAGTGAGAGATTTGGGACTGCACAGCCTGGAGAAGGGAAAATTCCAGGGAGACTTCAGGGCTCCATCCAATGCCTGAAGGGGCTCCAGGACAGCTGGAGAGGGACTTTGGATGAGGGATGGAGTGAAAGGAAAAGGGAGAATGGTTTTGAAAAGAAAAAGTCGGGGTTTAGATGAGATATTGGGAAGGAATCTTGGCTGTGTAGGTGCTGAGGGCCTGGCACCGTTTGCCCAGAGAAGCTGTGGCTGCCCCAGGTTGGACAGGGCTTGGAGCAACTAGGGTGAGTGGAAGGTGTGGAACTCAATGAGTTTTCGGGTTTCTTCCAACCCAAATCATTCCAAAGATTCTGTGTTTGCAAAAGATTTATTTCATTCCTATAACCACCACCACTGAAAAGCCAATTTACCAAAGGAACAGGGCATGGACCATCTCCAGCTTCCCCAGACTGGAATTTTATTCCTGGGGGTATCCTCCAGCCTGCAGTCAACTTAAATGAGAGCCACTTTTACCGTTATCTTCCTTGGAAAAACTTTAAAATAGTTCAGCTTGCAGAATTTAAGTTTTCTAGTGACATTACAAATTGTGCTGAGACTTATTTGGATGCTCCCCAAAGAGACAAACATTCTGTGCTTCTGAGCACCGCAAAAATGTTTACCCAGGCCTTACACAAATAAAAGGCTTTTATGGCTGCCTTGGTTAATAGCATCCTTCAAAATTATAAATTAAATTTAGATTACATTAAAGAAAAAAAAAAAGGCAGCATTATAAAAACCCTAATCAAATATAGTGGAAACACTGTTGCAATACTTATCTCCTGTAAACACATTAAAGTTATGAGTGGGGAAATTGTGGCCTCTAAATTACAGAACCGTGAAGATTGGAAAAGACCTCCATCGAGTCCAGCTCTCCATCCAATGCCTCCACATTCACTAAACCATACCCACAAGTTCCGAACCTGCTCGTTTTATAAACACTTCCAGGGATGGTGATTCCACTCCTTCCCTTGGGCATCTGTTCCAATGCTCAACCACTCTTTGAGTGAATATTCATGTATTTGAAGTAAACCTTGTTTTTATTTTCATCTCTCCGGGACATTTTTCAAAGGAAAACTCTTAATCTTCACATTTCACCTGGAAGATTAATCTTCTTAATCTTCACATTTCACCCAGCACCGAAATGGAGGCAGCTCTGGGGAAGGATTCACGTCCTTGTGGAACATGACCAGAGAACAGCAGCGATACAAGAGAGAATTCCCAAATCCTCGAGGATTCCTCCAGTGCATTTACAGTGTGATTTGACTTAGATTCTTGAGTGGTTTGGATTGAAAGGAAACTTCAAGATCATCCAGTTCCAAACACCCTGCCATGGACAGGGACAACTTCCACCAGACCAGGTTGCTCCAAGCCTGGCCACGAACACTTCCAGGGATGAAACAGCTACAGCTTCCCTGGACAACCTGTTCCAGGGCCTCAGCATCTTCACAGAGAGCAATTTCTTCCTAATATCCAATCTAAAGCTGTCCTCTTTTAGTTTCAGCTTCCAGGATGTTTTTCTCAGACTGATTAACTTGTATTAACTTGACAGAGTTTTCTCCTCCTTGAGCTCCACGTTTTTTCCATAGTCTTGCTCACACGTGTATCTCAAACCCATCCCAAACCTGGTGGGCGTTTGGGAGGCTGTTCCAAAACCCTCTTTGCCTTTCATGCTTAGAAATATTTTCCTTTCCAGACAACATTCATTTGAGACAAGTTTTTAGCTCTTTGTCCTGGTGCCAGCTTCATCCTGCAGCTAAAATAATTCTTCCTCCTTCCTGCTGCTCGTCTGGAAGCAGAGTCTGCAGACCAGGCCCACTCCTACTCAGCTTCCAGCTCCAGCCAAGCTCTTCCAGTCCTTTCTATTAAAAGAAACTCTTCTTTAGCTCTGACAGCCCTTGCAGGTTTTCTCCTCCTGCCTGCATGGATTTCACGTTGCACCATCTTGCCTGAGTGAAGGTGAGAGGACTGGTTTGTGATGTTCCCGAAAAACTCCCAGCTTGTGTAAATATGGAAACTTTGCTCTCACTACAACATTCTCTGCTTCGCAGTGGGGCAGCATCACCGTTCCCTTTTCCACTCCTTTCATGGCCAAAACTTCCCTGTGGTTCATTTGTAAACACAGCTTATTTTTCTTTATTTTTTCAACTTCTACATCCCAGAAATAAGGCAAGGAAGGAACCAGAGCTGCTGCTTCAGCTGCATGAATTAAGTCAGTGTCTCATAGGCCAACTCCTGATTTCTCTACAAGGCTTGGGTTTTGTTTTGAAGCCAGTCCAAAATGTGATGCCCTTCAGAGGTGGCTGCTGCCTCCCACTCCAGGTTTTAGCCCAAGCCTCTCCTGAAATTCTCCATTCACAGAATCTCTTCTCCATCACTGTCTGAGTCTCTTACAAGGTGCTTCCCCTCATCTTCCTCGCCTCACTTGAAGCTCATGATCCCTCATCCCATCTCAAGGGTCTTGCACAAGGTTTGTGCATTCCCTTGGCACACTCTGGATATCACAGGGATGGCACTGAGATGTGAGATGTGAGACGTGAGACGTTTTCATGACAATATCTTTTACTGAGAGCTTTGCTATGTCAGGCCAGCCCAACAAGTGATGAAATTATGGTCTGAAAATGCAGAGAGAAACAATAGAAAGGATTAACCCCGGCTACTCACCGAAGAGATGCTCCTTCCTGTAGCCCTGTTATGGGATCATTCCCCTTATGGAAACATTTCCTTTCCGTGTTTGTAGCTTTGTCTTCATGCACCTCTATATTTTGGACTGATAAACACTAACCATTTCTTAAATCTCTACTTAAAAGAGCTAAGGAATGCTTGTGGGAATTGCAGAATGTTTTCAGAGAATCATTGAATGGTTTGAGTTGGACGAGACCTTCAAGATCACCTTGTCCCAACCTCTGCCACGGACAGGGACACCTCCCACTCCCCCAGGTTGCTCCAAGCCCTGTCCAACCTGGCCTTGAAAACTCCCAGGGATCCAGGGGCAGCCACAGCTTCTCTGGGAATTCCATTCCAGTGCCGCACCATCCTCACAGCCAAGAATTCCTTCCCAATATCCCACCTAACTCTGCCCTCTTTCAGCTTAAGGCCATTCTCTCTTGTCCTGTCCCTCCATCCCTTGTCCCAAGTCCCTCTCCAGCTCTCTTGGAACTCCCTCAGGCACTGGGAGGGGCTCTGAGCTCTCCCTGGAATTTTCTCTTCTCCAGGCTGGACATTCCCAGCTCTCCCAGCCTCTCTCCAGAGCAGCAGAGGGGCTCCAGCCCCGGAATCAACTTGGTGGCGTCCTCTGCACTCCCCACAGCAGCTCCACATCCATTTCTGGGGACAGCAGAGCTGTCACAGCGCTGCAGCAATGAACCCCCCAGCACAGGGTGCACAGACTGCGAACGGACTTGGAGTTCTCTTTATCTCCCATAAAAGGTAAAAAAGCCAGAACTTTCTTTCCCAATTTGGAAGTGTTCTGAACCAGGACACCTCATGGGACCTCCTAGACATCACTTTGCTCCTGGGGTTACCTGGATGGACGAGTGCCAGAGCCCTGCCTGAGCCATCAATGGTAAAAATATTGGACAAAGGAACCTCGAGGGCATTTTTGGGGTGTTTTAGCAGAGACAAGAACCTCCTTGCCTCTGGCACAGCTTTTCCTCTGTAGAGAGTTTGTTATTTTCGCAGTTAATAAACCTTTTTGTTTCCAGCGCCACCCGAGGTGCCCATCGCGCTGATTTTATGCCACTGGGATTTGCAGGACAAAAACCCAAACAGTGACAGAACCTCTGAGGGCTCATAACACCTGGCCTGAATCGAATCCTGTCACAGTGCTCCAGGCAGGTCTCACAGGAGCAGAGGGGCAGAATCACTTCCCTCCTCCTGCTGGTGTTCTCCTGAGGCTTCCTGGGACACTCCTGATTTTCTGGGATGCAAATTACTTGTTGCCAGTAATGTTGAGTTTCTCAGGATGGAATTTGTTGAGGATCTCAGGATCTTGGGATCATCTCACCCAAGGCCCAAGCTCTCACATTATCCCCCTGTGCCTGCCAGCTCCCAGGTCCTCCCAGCTGATGGCACAATTCCAATTAATTCCTGCCACAAACCATCACACACCCTCCAGACTCTTGTTTATGGAGGTCACCAAGCAGGAAAACACATGGAAAACAAGAAAGGGAAATGTTCCCAGCAGACTGGTGTGGGTCAGACCCCCCAAAAATCCCAGGGCAGCAGGCAGAGACCTCTTCCCAAGGTTTCTTGCTTGGCACCAGAGCACTGGGACAATCTGTTCCCAAACTGCTGAACCCCTGTCTCTAACTCATTCGAACCTCCTACTTTTTAATTACTTATTTTGCAGAGATATTTTGGTTCCTGTGTGCATTAACTGAGTTAGGTCATGATTTTTTAATGCCACAAGAGGGAAATGAAACCTTTCACTCTGAACTGACTTTTTAAAAATTTTTTGTCTTTTGCAACCAAGATAAACAAAACCAGCATTTCAGCCTGAGAGTAAAGTTTGTTGTTTTGAACTCCCTGCCTCTAGAGCTGAGCCTGGAAGAGATTTTTCTTCCCTCTGAAAAGTTCAATATCTGTGAAAACAAAGGTCTGTTTACATCTTTTATCAGCTGGTCACAGGAGATATCACTGTGCAGGCACTGCTGTTCCTCTGTGCCACCCCTTGGAAGCTCAAACACTTCACAAAACTCAAACTTATCAGCACAAGACCATTTCTTCTCATCTAATGATGGTGGCACTTTCACTTCTCATTAGCTCAGAATTTGGTGAATAATGAACTGCAGACACCAGAACCTCAGTATTGAGATATTTCAAGCTCATAGACAAGTGAAGAAAGACTCTTCTATAAAAGATTCTTGAATATAAATATCTAAATTCTGCTTATTTGGCTTTTTAGGCAGATAGCTATTACTTTTTTACCTTGTTCCTTAACTCATCAGGGCCTGTTTCCTATCAAGATACATGAGGATAAATAAGGCCATCACTTCAGATGAGGAAGGAGAGAAAAGGATACTTTGACCTTCCAAAACTGCTTGGAAAGCCACAGGGAGAAAAATTATCCATTTTCCAAGACTTTTCATGATCAAAAAAACCTTGTCCTAAGCTCATGTCTTTGTGATTCTTCAGCCACAGAGAATGAACCTCCTGCTGCTAAGCACAGTCTAAAGGTTTAGATTCTGCATCAGGTTAAAGCTGATCCAGAAGAGAAAGGTAAGTCTGGACATCAACACTGAACTGAAACTTAATGGTTTTGTCTTCTTCCCAGGAAAAGTTGAGGGCGAAATACAGAGTTCATTCATTCTTCCTTTGCACGGGAGCACAGACCAAGTGCAATGCCAAGCAAAGCAGGAAGGCAAAGGAAAATGCAGCAAGGCCAGAACTAAGGTGGGAAAAGTCACAGAAAGTCATAGAAAATCATAGAAGTCATAAAGGTTCATAAAATCATAAAGTCCTGGAATGTTCTGGGTTGGAAGGGACCTCAAAGACCATCTCATTCCAAACCTCTACTGTGGCCAGGGGCACCTTCCACTACCTCGGGTTGTTCCAAGTCCCCCAGCCTGGCCTCGAACGCTTCCAGGGATGGGATGTCAAAAATTTGTCAGTGCCAGGGCCTCACCACCCTCACAGGGAACAATTTCTGGCCAATATCCAATTTAAATCTACTTTCTTTCTGCTTAAAGCCATTCCCCCTTGTTCTAAGTTCCCAGTTGAGCATGCCACCTGCCAGTAAGAAATAAATATTGTTTGCTGAAAAACAAAACTGTGACAGGGAAAATCTTACCCCCATTCCCTCTTCCCAGGCTCTCATTGGAGACGTCTAGGAAATACCCATGGTTTTACAGTGGAGAGAAGAGGGGAAAGGAGATCTGACTGCTTCTGCCAGCAGAGAGAGACCTGAAATGGGTCTAAATTTGCATTTAGATTTGCTTTTTTTGGCAGCAATGTTTTCCACTGGGTGCCAGGAGACCCCTCTGGGCTTGAATTATTTCTCAGGGAAAAAGGAATCAGCAGCAGCTATTTCACAACCAGAGATACTCTGGGGGAGGGCTGTAAAGATTCGAAGGGGCTGTAAATACTGGGGGAAACAAGCCAGGGCTGGGCGATGATTCACAAGCTGCATCTTTTCCTGGTGCAAGGGGAGGAGAAGGAAAGGTTTGAATGGGTGTAAGCCAGGAAAGGCCTGTGGGAGACAGAACCTGCCCTCAGCACCATGGCAGCCATGGGACGTGGTTTGGGGGTCATTCTTTTGCCTCTGGGCAAGCCAGAAATGTAGAACAGAGTCACGGAATCGATTGGGTTGGAAGAGAACTCTGAGATGATCAGTTCCAACCTTAAGCTGAGAACCACCAAGCACTGGGTGCCAGGTCCAGTTTTTATTAAACACCTCCAGAGATGGTGACTCCACCACCTGTCTGAGCTGTCCATTCCAATGCTTGACAACCCTTTTCTATGAAGAAATTCCTCCTGATGTCCAACCTCAACCTCCCCTGGTGCTGTTTGGGGCCATTTCCTGGGAAATTTGGGCCATTTCCAATGTCTGTTGCCTCGGAGAAGAGGCCAACCCTCTCAGCTGCACCCTTCCATCAGGGAGTTGTGCAGAGCCAGAATGTCCCCCACTTGAGCCTCTTTTTCTCCAGCCTGAGCCCCTTCCCAGCTCCCTCAGCTGTTCCTGGCACTCCAGACCCTTCCCCAGCTCTGTTCCCTTCCCTGGACACACTCCAGCCCCTCACTGTCTTTGTTGAAGTGAGTGTCCCAAAACTGGACACAGCACTCAAGATGTGACCACAACCTGATTATAAAATAATCCACTGCGATTATGCGGCAGACTCATAAATTAGGTACTACACTGGCAATATTTAGACGCTTTATTAGCAATAAATCTATTTTTAATGGTCAAAAAAATCCCTGTGATCTATTTGTGGCATGGAACCTTCTGCCAACATCTCTGTCGCACAGAGTGGCAAAGCAGGAAGGCTTGGCGAGACGAAGGACACGTCCATCTGACAGTGGGTAAATCTTAAATGAAACACAGATCAGGCCTTTGACAGCAAAAAGAGATCAAGAGTGGGTCTGAAGCACTGAAGTGAGGGCAGACAGCTTTGTGTGAAAGTCTTTTCTCTGCTTGTTTATGAAAAAATTCAAAATTAAATAGTTCAGGACCAGAATGACTGTGGGAATCCAGGACGCAGGAATATCTCCTGTGCCTGTCCTGAGAGGTTTTATTCCTCAGGAGAGCACAACTTTTAGTCTTTGGCCATGGAAAAAGCATCCAGGACTTTGTGAGAAGTTCAGTTTTGTTAATGTATAGAGTAAGTAATGTTTTCATTTATCACGGGGTAAAAAAAAGTAGATTTTGGGTTTTAGTATGGAAGGTAGATGAAAGACAAGATGGAGGATTTTGGGTGCTAACTTAGCCTCCTTCTTCTTCTTCTTCATCTACTCCATTTTCTGCAGTGTTGGTAGCACACAGTGATTGGTCAGACAAAGTCACAATGCAGATGTTACGTGACTGACAAATAATTATTAACTGGTAGGAAAATAAAAACATACTACATGATATGTCATAAAACTTAATTGGATAAGGTATCTATATAAGAATCCTTGAAATCGTCCATTTTGTGTCTTGTTGGCACATGGCCTTGAAGTGCCCAAGTCTTGCTGTTCATGTTTCTCTGTTTGTGCTAAGCCTGTTTTCACCCAAGGCTCTGAACTGTGATAAAGAAATAATAAACAACTGCAGAGCGAAGCCAGCGAGTCCCGCTTGTCTCATTCTCAACCCTGGCACAGGACACCTGAAGGGTTCCCCATCAAAGAACCCTCAATGTAAAACTAAATGAATTTTTAAAAATCTAACAAATGACATGATGATACTGAAATACATGCTCCAAAAAAGAAAAAAAAAAAAAAAAAAGAGAAAGGACCCATAAAAGAGCAGAATACCAAGACAAAACCTGAAATATCACACAGCCCCCTTTGCCTCTCCATCACTACAGTCAGTAGCAGGGCTGTGCCATCCAAGGCAGTGCTGAGTTGCTGGCACGGCTGGTTTTGGGTGGTTCAATTCACTTGAAACACCTCAAAGACAGTTTAAACTACTCTATTTTACTTCACCCCTGGGTCTGACTCAGAGAAGAGTCAAATCTGGGCCATGACATCCAAAGCCTGATGGCCTGTGGTCAAGCCAGGCATGAATTACCTCATTCCTTTCACTGGCTGTGATGACTCACTCCCGGTTCTTGCTGGGAACACTTTTGGCTCAGTCCCTTGCCAAGGGGTGTAAATCACTCAGAAGTGAGATTTATCTCTGTCCATTATCAAACCTGGGCTAAAGCAGTGAATTCAGAATGAGTCTGACCTCGGGGCTTCTGTCCATGCTGTGAATTCTGCTCCTAGATACTCAGCTTTGCAGTCCACATGTGCTGGTGCAACAGTCCCTGCCAGATTCCAATTCAATTTATATTTAAGAGCATTCTCAGACCACCTGCTGTAGGATCTTTACTCACCCAGCACAGGTGGGTGTCCCACAGCAAACTCAGTCCAGTTCTCATGGCGCAGAAAAGAGAATCCAGGTTTTCTAGTGCTTTCCTGATGAGCATTTCCAGATTTTAAAGTCCAGTTTCACTGAAAGACATTTTAATTGAAGCCAAAATGCTTCTCATACACAACTTTTGGATAGGAGGGTGTTTAAGGAGATTGTTTGATTAGAATCAGAATATCCTGAGCTGGAAAGGACCCAAAAGGTTAATAAATTCCAACTCCTGGCCCTGCACAGGACAACCCAAAAAAACCTCATGTGACTGAGGGTGTTGTCCAAACGCTTCTTGATCTCTGGAAAAGTTGGTGCTGTGACCATTTCCCTGGGGAGCCCATTCCAGTTCCTGACCACACGCTGGGTAAAGAATCAGGTCAACAACAAACCTGAATCAAACCTGAATCAACCTGAATCAAAAAGGGACCTTCAGAAGATAGAGGAGGTTTTTGGGGACCCAAAATTCTCCTGATTATGATGCCAGAGGTAACAACCAGAGCAGGAGAGCAGGGGAGAGCTGGCAGGACGGAGGGGTGTCCCACGCCAAAGGCAGCCACAGGCATGAGGTTGCTGGATTTGTTATTTGATCATAGTGTCACAGAGTGGTTTGGGTTGGAAGGGACCTTCAAGATCATCTCATCTGAGTTGGAAGGGACCTTGATTATCACCCAATTCCACCCCCCTGCCTTGGGCAGGAACACCTTCCATTAATCCAGGTCATTCCAAACCCTCAATCTGGAGAAAGAGGGGGAAGTTCCTGCTCTGTCTCTCATAAAAAATGAATAAACAAACCAAGCTGGAGTGCAACAAGTGAATTGGTTGAAACTGAATGTTGGAGAATAAGATGACAGAGTAGAGGTGAAGCTCTTCAAGCAAGTCTTAGTCCAGAAATGCAAGATCTGCCACCTTTCCCTTGAATCCAAAGCTGATTTCCAGTTGGATAGCTGGTCTTTACCCTGTGACACGCAAAGCAGCTGATGCAGCATATCCATGTCCTCCCCTAGAACGCCATTTCCCAGGATTATTGACGGATAACAGCTTCCCAGGCACTGACGGTTGGGGTTTAGGCCTTGCTGTGAATCCTCCAGGCTTAACAAATTAAAAAAATATATAATCAATATTGCTT
This sequence comes from Bombycilla garrulus, assembly GCA_013400315.1. Taxonomy (NCBI): domain Eukaryota; kingdom Metazoa; phylum Chordata; class Aves; order Passeriformes; family Bombycillidae; genus Bombycilla; species Bombycilla garrulus. The sequence continues at coordinate 721,823 of VXBU01012189.1, forward strand.
ACATTTGTTTTCAGATCTTATAATTTGCGGGTTTAGGGAGAGAGCATTTATTGATGACTAACTGAGCCCGGCAGTGCCTCAGTCAATTCTTATCACTCCATTTCACTGCAGGCAGCTGCCCCATCCCTGGCTGCACTTTTATATTTTTACCGTATTATTGCTGTGATGTTTAGCATGCAACAGGCAGCGTTGCTGTTGTGAGGGGAGCAATATCAATCCTGAAATATTGTTGCTGGCGATAAGTGAGTTCCCTCTTCACGCCTGAAAAATCAGGAATGCCCTAATCCGCGAGTGAGGGTTGTTCTGACAACCCATCTCAGGGTGTAATTATAGCTGAAGGCTGGGATCCGTCTCGGCAGCAGCTGCTGACTGGCACTGTCGCCTTCCCTTCAAGCTCCGGAGCAGTCGCTCGGCTCATGAATATTCATGAGCAGAGTGTTGGGAACACTGATAAAGCTTCAGAGAGATTCATTCAATAAAGTCCAGGCTGCAGATCCACCAGCCCCAGTGAGTGGAGAAAGAATCATCACGGGGAGGGTGGAGGGAGAGCTGAAGGGAAGTAACTTGGCACAGGGAATGATGGAGGGAAAGAATGGATTGTTCCATGCCAGGAAACAAATCCCGGAGCACAGCAGAGAGGAAATGGCAGTGCTGCAGTTAAACAGAACAGCTGATTGTAAACAAACAGGAGTTCAAGGATTCAAAAGCAAAAAACAGGGGGTTGGGCTCAGTTCAAGGAGCAAGCTCACGTGGGAGGAAAGGGGTCCCGGCTTTAGGCTGGAGGAGGGTAGGGTTGGATGGGATATCAGGAAGGAATTCTTCCCTCAGAGGGTGGTGAGGCCCTGGCACAGGTTTCCAAAAAAAGCTGTGGCTGCCCCACGGCTGGAAGTGTCCAACCCAGGCTGGATGGAGCTTGGAGCAAACTGGTCTAAATAAAAGTGTCCCTGCCCGTGGCAGGGGGCTGGAATGAACTGATCTTTCAGGTTCCTTCCAACCCAAACCATTCTGGGATGAGATGACACAAGCTGGCCAGAAATGTCCGTGTCTTCACCTCCTGTGGAACAAGAGCTGTGCTCACACGGTGGTACCTTGCCGTACCTGTTGTTGGTGCAGCCTCGGCACAGACGCTGGTCCAGGGATGGGCTGGCGTCCTGCAGGTGAGGCCCCACAGACAGATCCACCCCACCGAGTCAGTGCAAAGACTCAGGGCAGAGCCACCAAAAAGTTCTTAATTGTACAAAACTGAGGGGGAAAAGAGACCCACTCGTAATGAACTTGGGTTCTTGGCAGCAGTGAGCAGCGAGTCCTTTTTGTTATGAGGAGTAAGATCCTTACATTCACAAACACGATGCCTGCTGTGGATAAGAACCTTTCAAGTAAGAGTTTGGTGCCCTGGAGAACTTTCTCAAACTTTCTCTAAACAATGCCGGTGTATGAATTTAGGAACATAAAGGAACTGGAGAGTGACCATGGGAGGTGCGGGGATCTCCTTAACCCCAGGAGACCCCACAATATGTAGAAAAGTCCAGGTTTCCAGCCCGTGCTGCTGAAGGAGTCTGGAGTCGTTTGTTCATGTTCTCAAGGCAGTTTATTAAGTCCTTATCAAAGATTAGATTTCTCTGCCCTGCCAGGGTCGACACAGAACGCGTCCAGAGACACACTGTGCCCGCCCCGGGTGAGCTGTAATCTTTTATACTAAAAACTACGAATTAAATGTTTATAATTAATTACCAATCCATGCCACTCACACCACACTGACCAGATCTGTGTCAAACCAATCCAAAAGTGCCAGCATCACCAAGATGGAGGTTATGAAGAAGAACATAAGATAACATGCCANGGTTCCAACAGGAGGGCCATGAAGGCGGTGAAGGGTCTGGAGGGGAAGGCACAGGAGGAGATGCTGAGGTCACCTGGTTTGTTCAGCTGAGGAAGAAGAGGCTGAAGTGAGACCTTATTGGGGTCTGCAGCTTCCTCATGAAGGAAAGAGGAGGGGCAGGCCCTGATCTCTTCTCTCTGGTGACCAGTGATATCAGGGAACTCAAGGCATCGGCCCAAAGTTGTATCAGAGGAGGTTTAGCTTGGATATCAGGAAAAAATTCTTCATCCAGAGGGTGGTTGGTCACTGGAACAGGTTCCCCAGGGAAGTGGTCACAGCACCAAGCCTGACAGAGCTCAAAAAGCATTTGGACAACGCCCAGCCACAGGGTGGGATTCTTGAGGATGTCCTGTGCAGGGCCAGCGGATGGCTTTGTCCTTGCGGATCCCTCCCAACTGAGGATATTCTGTGATTCTATAATTTTGCACGCAGATCACCTTGCATCTTCTCCCAGGCTTTCCATGAAGCTGGAGATAAACTTTAAAGCTTTCCTGCTTTGGAGATAAACAGTGGGAATGCAAACTGGAGCAGCCACAGGAGTGAGAAATCAGTTTAGCACCCAGAGAGGTTGATACCCAACTTGCACCCAGAAGCAGCTCCCTTTGTTACCGTGTTATTATTAGAGATTTTACTGCAGCTCTTGGCTCTGGCTGGGCCCTGTTGTGCCTCTGTACACGTGGAATGAGATTCCTCAAATGGAGATATCTGTGACAGCCACCCTGAGCTCCCCTTGCACTTCCAGAGGGTAATTCCTCTCATCCTACAGCGACCACTTAATGCTGAGAGATGAATCATGTTGGGAATTGCCTGAGTTTGCCTCGTGTTAAGAGGTCTAGTTGAGCAATAGAGTCCTACAACACCTTTCTGGACATGGATTAGGGCTGAATCACAAATTCGTCACTCACAGGTGCTGAACGTGCAGATGACAGCATTTGCTGTAGGTCACTGTTTTTTCTCCATATTCCCAAACAGTTAAATTCATCCAAGGCTGCCTCTTTTCTTCCCAAGACATATTTCACAGTCAGACAGTCTACAGACATGAAAAAAGGATGCCCTGCTCCTCTGTGTAGGCACCTGGTGCAGACCCACGAGGAGATTTTAGCTCTGTCCAAAGCTGAAGACAGAAATTGTCATTTCCTAGAGTCCATCTCACCGTGTTAGCACTAAAAAAAGCAAATAGTGCAAGTGTGGGTGTCCTGCAGCCTCAGATACCTAAAAATCTGCAAGATCCTGACACGCTGGCGAGTCAACAATGCAGGTGGAGGCAGGAGAATATCTAGGAAGTCAGGAATCCAGGCACGGTGTCCTTCAAAGCAAAGACACAGAAACAGCTCTGAGCATTGTCTTCTGAACAGTAAAATCAGGAATAACAACCAAAATCCCGGGCTTGGGCAGGACGGCTGGGAGAGAGAGAGAGTTGCAAAATGCCTGCTGGAGATTTAAACAAGAGTTTGGTGTGGGGCGCGGAGTGCAGCCGACACCTGGGAAGCCCCTTGGCCTTGTCAGAATGGTTGATGCACCCTTTAATTGCATTCAAGGGGCAATTTTTCCTCTCATTTTAATGAGAGGCAGCAGCGTTAATTGCTGGTGTTGTTCCTGCCTGATAAAGCCCTTTCAGAGCTGTTAGGTAAATGAGTCCCTTTTCAGGCCACACAGACACTTTAAAATGTCCCCAGACATTCATTAGCTGCCCAAGAACAAATCCTCTGCCCCAGCCTCGTGTTTAAAAAAGGCTACAAACCCTCCAGCTCCTACATCCCTGCAACCCAGAGCCCAATGGCCCAGCAAACAATCCCAAAATGATCTAAAATAGTGCAAGGAAACCCCAACTGGGACACATCTTTGTCTAAGGACCCAGTGGGATGGCGTGACCCCAATCAATTATAGATTAAGAACTTTAAATTTTTCCATGTGTTTATTGGCTTGGCCTCATTAGCCTGGTTAGTTTTGGATCCTTGTCTGTCCAGAGCAGGAGAGGTTTCCTCGAAAATTTCCAGTGTGTAAATTTAAAGAATCCAGAATTATCGACAGGAACTCTTAGATTTTATAAATATATAACTTCCTCTTTCCTTATCGCTTTTTAAAAGCAACACAGGAACTTTGGACTCAAGCTTTGCAATAACTGGAAAGAGAAGAACTTCCTCCACGAGCAGCTGTGGGCTCCCTGGCAGAATCAGAGGCTCATGGAATGGTTTGGAATGGGAGAGGCCTTCAGGATCATCTCATTTCAGCCCCTGCCATGGGCAGGGACACCTCCCACTCTCCCAGGTTGCTCCAAGCCCTGTCCAACCTGGCCTTGGACATTTCCAGGGATGGAGCAGCCACAGCTTCTCTGGCAAACCTCTGCCAGGGCCTCCCCACCCTCACAGGGAAGGACTTTTTCCTAATATCTCATCTAAATCTACCTTACATCAGTTCAAAATTTATTCATCTTTGTCCTGGCACTCTAGACCCTTTCCTAAAGTCCCTCTCCAGCTCTCCTGGAGCACCTTCAGGCACTGGAAGCCTTCCCTTCTCTAGGCTGGACATTCCCAGTTCTCCCAGCCTGGCTTCAGAGCAGAGGGCCTCCAGGTCCTGGAAAATCTCTGTGGCTTCTGTGGGAATCCAGGACACAGGAAAATCTCCTGTGCCTGACCTGAGTGGTTTTATTTCTCAGGAGAGCACAGCTTTTGGTCTTTGGCCATGGGAAAAGCTTCCAGGACTTTGTGAGGAGTTGAGTTTTTGTTAATGTATAAAGTAGATGATATTGTAGTTTATCACAGGGTGAAAAAGTCGGTTTTGGGTTTTTTAGCATGGTAGTAGTTGGAACAAGATGGAGGATTTTGGGTGCTGACTCAGTTTCTTCCTTCTTCTTCATCTGCTCCATTTTCTGCAGTGTTGGTGGCACAGTGATTGGTCAGACAAAGTCACAATGCAGATGTGACGTGACTGAAGAATAATTCGGAATTGGTAGAAGAATAAAAACATACTATGTGTTAGGTACGTTGTAAAACTCAGTTGGATAAGGGATCTGTATAAAATCCTTGGAATTGTCCATTTTGTGTCTTTCTGGCACATGGCACTGAAGGGTGCAGGGCCTGTTGTCATCCAAGGCTCTGAACTGTGATAAAGAAATAATAAACAACTGCAGAGCGAAGGCAGCGAGTCCCGCTTGTCTCATTGCTGGTTCCTGACCCTGGCACAGACTTTTCCCAGGGGATTCCTGGTGAGGAACCCCGTGGGCAGCAAAGACTCCCACAGCCTCCTCTGCACTCGCTCCAGCAGCTCCACGTCCTCCTGATGGACACAGGGCTCCAGGTGGGCTCTCATGAGCAGAGTAAAGTGAAGAGTCAGCTCCCCTTTCTTTCTGGCTCTTTAAAAAATAAACTTTCAGTCTGGAAAGTCCAGAGGAACATCAGAGCCTGGTGCCACCTCAGCTGCCTCTCAGCACGGTGCCTTTGCTAACCCACAATTGATTAACAATTTGCTTTCATCTCCGCTTCAGAGCCGGTGGAAGGAACTGTGCTGTGCTCAGAGTCTGGGACTCACTGTTCCAACGGGAAAAAAAGAAAAAGCACGATTCCATCAAAGCTGTCATTCCTTTTGGCAAGCAAAACCCATTAGAGATGCACGAGGTGTGCTCTGAAGTCTCTCCCCATTTACTCCTCTAGCGTCCGCCCGCTGCGGATTTCTCCAGCGCTCGTTCCTAATAAATCCTGCCGATGGAATCGTGGAAATGACCCGTGAGGGGCTGCGCCGGGACGGCTGTGTCTGCCTGCATTACCTTCGGGAAGGTGTTAATGAGAGCTGGCAGGGCTGGCACGGAGGGGAGCGGCTCTGGGGCAGAGCCGCGGTTCGGCTGAGCACAGCCGGGATGCCCCGGGCTGACCGAGATCACACAAAGCAATTTAAAAAGCAAAGCTCAGCTGGCGCCAGGCTCTGCAGGGCTGTGGAGTGTCCGGGAGAGGCTCCTTCACGTCCCATTTAGTGAGGGAGGGATCCAGCTCGGGAGTGACATCCCACCTGCGGTGTCCCGCTAGAAACTGGAGGCACGTAATGCTGCCGAATTGATCAGGGGGATGGAGCAGCTCTGCTGTGAGGAAAAAAATGAGAGAATTGGGATTGCATAGCCTGGAGAAGAGAAAGCTTTGGTTTGGGGTGACCTAATTGTGGCCTTCCAGCACCTGAACAGAGCCTGTAAGGAAGGTGGAGAGATTTATTTACAGGAGCCTGGAGTGACAAAAGGGAATGGCCTCAAATCGACAGAGAATAGTTTTAGATTGGATATCAGGAAGGTCGCTTTCCACTCCAAAGTGGTGCTGGAACATGGGAAAGTTACCTCTAATTTAGTGCTAAACCGAATAAGAGGAAATAGCCTCAAGTTATGCCAGGGAGATTTAGGTTGGATGTTAGGAAAAATTTCTTCATCGAGAGGTTTGTCAAACACTGGAACAGGCTGCCCACGGGAGTGTGGAGCCACCAGCCCTGGAGGGGTTTAGAAGACTTGGAGATGTGGCACTTGGGGACATGGGTTATTGGCTGGACTCAATGATCTTAGAGGTCTTTTCCAACCTAAACGGTTCTGTGAACCTATAACTCAAATAAAATCCATGAGGAGCAGAGGGATCTAGAACAGCTCAGTGGTTTGGGTGATTTTAATTACTTACATGAAGTCAGATCCAAATCCAGGGCCTGAAAGCCAAGCATAAATATTATGAAACTAAAAATACAGTACAAACTTGGGTTATTAGGATAAATAACCAAGGGAATAGATTCCTTTTTCTATCAGCTGGATCTCGTTGAAAGGGCTGGGAGTATTTCAAAAGAGAATTATTGCAGAAGCTCTGGCTGTTGGGCAGATACAGGAACTGCTGGGAGAATTTAATAACCTGTCCCGTGAAGTAGGTCAGGCCACAATTTGCAGAAGTCAGGAGAGGCTGTTATGAAGTTGGAAAGTATTTTCCAGCTTTCCATTGTCCTGGAGCTGGATAAAACCACTTCATATATGGAGCCCATGATCTGTAAAAGTCTTTTGGATGAACCGTTTCAAACTGACCCTGCACTGAGGCAAGACCCCTGTTAGTGCAGATGAAACAAATCCACCTCTTTTTTTCCTAAAATGAAAGTCAAACCCACCTTGCCTTCTGTTTTTCTGTGCTTTGTGTTGTTTTTTTTTCCCTTTGGTGTTGTTGGTTGTTTGTGTGGGATTTTTCATGTTATGCCAACACCCTGATTCAGCCTTACAAGGGTAGGAGTTTGCCTTTATTGAATTATAGGGTTCAGGTGAGCTTTGGCTGTTTATTTTCATAAATATTCTTTTAAGGTCAGTGGAGAGCAGCAGCTGATTCAGGTGTCAAATGGCATTTAAAGCACTCAGGATATTGTGTTGTCCTGCATTTACCAGCCAGGAAGGTGGTAACAAATGATTCTCTTGGAATCAGCACAGAACATTTTTCTGGGAAAACCAGAGTTCAGGGACTCTTTTGTGTAACTGCCAGCTGAGCTCATGCTCATTCCTCAGCTTGGAGTAAAAAATATTATGTGGAGTGCTGGTGACAATGACCAAATCTAAAATCAAATCCAGTTTTAGAGCTGGATTTCTGGAAAACTCAGTGGTTGAACTTGGCCAGAAATGATGGAGTTTACATGGCACAGAAAAATAATCAAACCATTTTTAAGGAAAGAAAGATATAAAATTCAGGTTGGAAACAGAGTGAACATTGTTTAATTATTTTTTTCTTCTGAGAAAATTATTTTTTTCTCCTTTTTTTTTTTCTTTGAGATATGACAAATTTAAAGTGGTTATAATAAATTATTGATACTATTAATTTTTTTTAACCTTTTTTTTAACTAACTTTCCTTCTCCAAGCAATTCTGTGTATAAGATCCCAGCTGGAACTGTGTGCTGGATACTGACACACAAATTATTAGCACAAAATGTATTTTTCTCTCCTTGGGAATGTCTCCCTCCAGCCTGGAACAGCCTGTACAATTCCTGTCCTTATTTATCTCATTAATGTATTTACACGTTGACTGTTCTTCCTTCTCAAGAAAAAAACATGCAGTGGAAAACTCCAAGGCCAGATTCCCACTCTTTTCTCTCCTTGAATACAAACCTTACCCTTAGAGAAATTTTTTTTTTTTTTTTTTTTGCGATTTGCAAGCTGTAATCTGCAAAAATCAAAACCAGTTTCATAAGTGGGGATGTCAACTGTCTCCAAAACCTTTGGATTCAAAGTTAAGTGCCTTTTCACTCTGCTCTGTGGATGACTTTCCTGGAAGGAGGAGGCAGAGAATAAATACAAAAGATTGCATAAAATCTGGAGCAAGACTCAGAAAGCACCAGCGAGACTCAATTTTCATTTAGGATTCAGTCAAAAATAATATTCTGGATTATAACAGATGAATTTGCACCTCCTGGTTACTGCTTGGTTTCAGAGCTCCCATGGCCTTACTTTTTCCAGCCTGAGATTGAAATTCCATTTGCAAAGCAGGATCCTTTTGGTGTCGTATTAACCACGTTGGACCTGGCTGCTGAACAAGGTTTTATTACCTATAAACTGCATCCTGATTTAATCCAGATCTTCAGGCAGAACCAGCTACATTTGTGCTGCAATTTTTATTTTTCTCCAGAGGAGATGAATAAGAAAAGGAAACAATAGGGGAGCTTCTTCCTGACTGTCTTGTCTTCTCCGTGAAAACCACTTTAAAACTAATTAAAAAATATGAAATTATTTGGGTTGGAAGGGACCTTAAAGATCATCCATTCCCACCCCTGCCATGGCCAGAGACACCTTCCACTGTCCCAGGTCGCTCCAAGCCCCGTCCAGCCTGGGCTTGGACACTTCCAGGGATGGGGCAGCCACAGCTGGGAATTCCATTCCAGGGCCTCCCCACCCTCACAGGGAAGAATTCTTCCCAATTTCCCATCTAAACCTGTGCTCTGCAACTTCTGCAGACTGAGCTCTGGTTTCTGTGGGCTCACGGGCTGCCAGCACCAGAGCGATTCTGGAGGATGAGCACGAGAATGATTGGAGGCCTGGAGCACCTCTCCTTTGAGAAAAGCTTGAGGAAAGGTGGGGCTGCTCATCCTGGAAAAGGCTCCAAGGAGACTTTGGAGCCCCTTCCAGTGCCTAAAGGGGCTCCAAAGGGCTGGAGAAGGACTTTGGACAAAGTCCTGGGGCAACAGGACAAGGGGGAATGGCTTTAAGGTGTCAGAGAGCAGGGTTAGATGGGACATTGGGAAGAAGTTCCTCCCACTTTTGGACAGGAAGAGCTGCTCTTGGTGTTCCAGGACCATCCCGTGACCCAGAAGAGGATCAAGGCTCTGTAGGATCAAGAGCTGAGCAATGAAAGGAGCCTCTTGGCCCCACAGAACCTGTGCAGACAAGGCCAGGGGAGGGAATGGAGACCCGGGGAGCAATGGGATGTGCCTGAGGGCTCCTGAGGGAACCCCTTCAGGCTGCTCCCTCCGCTCCTGCTGCAGTGGCCCATATGTGTCCCTGTCCTCAGAGCCTGTTCCCTCTGGAGCTCCATCTGCTCCCACGCTGCTCTTTCCCCGCCCGCTCGAGGGGAAGGCAAAACTGGGAGACAAACCAGAAATGCTGGGTCTGGATCTCGGCCTGCTGGTGGCTGAGGCTGTCAGACGACACCCGTTATCAGCTGTTGTTGCTGCTCTGAGGATTTTTGCTGGGGAATGTTCGACTTGAGGCCGCCCATGGGGCTCTCCCTGCCGGGTTTTGGCTTTGTCCTTTTTGGTGAGCGGTTCTGAGGGGACAAATCCACACCTAGAGTTTTTTTGAATATGGCAAGGCCCCTTTTTTCGCCCTGGAGTGTCCTGGTATCTTTACCCCTTCCTTCTCCTGCTGCCCCTGTTCCACGTTCATATTCCCAATTACATCCAGAGATGCTTTTCCATCAGCAGAGCTGAACTAATGCTGCCTCTTTTCCCCTTTATCATTTTGATAAGCTCCATCTGTCCCAGGGGGAGGGAGAGTTTCAGAATACAATGATGGACCTCTAGAGCCATCTAAGAAAGAAAAGCAGAAAAAAGCAAGACACACACAAAAAAAGGAAAAAAGAGAACTGAGAGGGCTCAGCCATGGTGCTGATACAGATTGTGGACAGCTGATCTGTCTTTCCATGAGGTCATTAATCATAATTTTTGCCTGGCTTGGGCTTTTTCATGATTTCTTTTTCATGATTTCTTTTTAGTATAGTAAACAGGCAGGAGCTGTGAGGGAAAGTATTCAAGCTTCACATATGTGAGGCCGAGCTGGGAACAGGCAGCAGACGGGGAGTTTCAAAAGAACAGACAAGATAAAAGCCCCTGCAGCAAAGAAAACCTCATAAACAGAACAGGAAGCTCCAGCCTGGGATGATATTCAGAAAGGTTTTATTAGGAGTCTGTAAAACTCCAGGCAGGAGAGTTGAGCTGGTTTGTTTTAAAGGGATGGGGGAAAAGAATTTTTGATTATCCCAGACAATTCTTCATCCCTGCCAGAAATAAGTGTTTGTTATGCTGCAGCCACACCTGGATTGGGGTTGTGTGGCAGGGAAAACCTCCACTCTGCTCTGGAGCCAGGCTGGGAGAGCTGGGAATGTCCAGCCTGGAGAAGAGAAGGCTCCAGGGACACCTCAGAGCTCCTTCCAGTGCCTGAAGGGGCTCCAGGAGAGCTGGAGAGGGAATTTGGAAAAGGGATGGAGGGACAGGACACAGGGAATGGCTTCCCAGTGCCAGAGGGCAAGGATGGATGGGATTTTGGGAAGAAATTCTTCCCTGTGAGGGTGGTGAGGCCCTGGCACAGGTTTGCCAGAGAAGCTGTGGCTGCTCCATCCCTGGAAGTGCCCAAGGCCAGGCTGCACAGGGCTCGGGTCACCCTGGGACGGTGGAAGGGTTGGCAGGGCATGCAGTGAGAATTGTTCCTCTCCACCAAAACCACTCCATGATTTTGTGTCTTGGAGAAGAGCAGGTTGAGGGTGGGAGGGCTGGAAGCGCCAGCCTGGGCCCTGTGACTGGAACACAAACAGCTCCGGGAGCGTCACTTCAGTGAGCAGTTAATAATCAGCCAGAGACTTCTCAGCATCATTTTCCCAGTTTGAAAAGCATCCCAGCAGCCCAGCACCGGGAAAAGTGTGTGATTAACAGGTCAACAAGGCAGCATCTTTAATCCTGCCAAACAGGAGCTGAAAGACTCAGGGGCTGAGAGGAAACCTGAGGTTTTCAGACAAAAATCCTTGTCTAGAACTGAGTCATCCTGATGGCATTAATGATAGGGAATAAAATCAGGGAAATAATGAGAAAATGCTTTTACTGCGTCAATTCAGGAAAAGGGCACAGTGCAAATTAAGCCACTATTGCAGATAATTAGAGGTGAAAGCGTGGTTGTCTTTGATTAAAACTGGGAGCTGAGGCAGACTGGAGCTGCAGAACAATGCCTTGTTTTCCCTTGAAAAATCCCAGACCAAGGAAAAGATAAACACAGACATCAGGGAGTTCAAAATTCTCTCTTCTAAGTGCAGCTTTGGACTCACTTATTTGAGACATTTTAAAATGTTCAGCATGTCACTCCAGATAAGTGGAAAAAGTCTATGGAATGGGCTGTTAACCATGACAGCTGCTTTTCCAGAAGATTCTGAAGCTGTTCCAAAGGCCAGGCACAGCAGGAGAGCAGGAAAAGACAACACAGAGGACACCAGGGCTGGGACCCTCTTGGAAACATCTTACAGAAATGGGTTCTCTGAGGTCTGAAAACCCCTTGAGGGCCAATTCCAGCTCTGAATTTCTAAACTCTCTTCAGTCATGTTGCTCCATCTCCTCCTGCTGCCCCAGCCATTCACTTCCTAAATCTCCTGAGGTCCTGAGCCGGTCCCATCCCTGTGGCACAGGTGGAATTCCCTCATCTTTGGAGGGATGAAGGGACAGGGCCTGGATTCAAAGCTCATTTCACACAGGGTGGATCTTTCTCTTGATGCTCTGGATGAATTTGTGGAAACCTTTCCTATCAATGCCAGGTTGGATGCGCCTCTGAGCAACCTGATCCAGTGGAAAATGTCCCTTTGCAGGGGAGGTGAACGATCTTTAAGGTCTCTTCCATCCCAAACTCTTTGATAATTTCATGCCTCCCCTTTTTAGCCCTCCCAAATAGTTCATGGCAGAGAATTCTTCCTGGGAAGAGTAGAAAAGACAAACTCCACCCAAAAGCAGAGAATCTCATCTCCTGACCTATGTATTTGCGGCATGCGGAGGGAAAAAAAAAAATAAAAAAGTGGTTCAGATCTCTCTTCACCATCCTCACTCTGCATTTGGCTCAGAAGCTCCATCACACGAGAACAGCACCGGTGTGGAAACCCCTCCTCAACCCCGTGCGTGTGTGAAGAGCATTGGATTTGTTTGGTTGCTGAAATCTCTCTGAGGGTATTTTCCCTCTTAAAATTCCAGCTCTGTGTCTCCTCATCACCTGGTACCTGGGAGCCTCATTTCCCCCGGAGTTAATGGCAGGGGAGGGCTCGTTATGCAGATGCCAAGGAAGCGTCTCCGTAGCAACAGCAGCCATGGAAGCGCTGGGCTCTCATTTATCTCCCCGAGCCGCTCCTGTCCCTTGCACTCTCAGCAGAGTCCTGACAGAGGGACAGCTTGGCTCCTGCATTTTTCCACACATCCCGGGGTACAGATAATTCCCTAAGTGCAGATCTGAGCTCGCCCCCACCAGAAATCTTTCTGCGTCGCTGCTTGAAAATGTATCGGTTGAAAAAAAAACCCTCAGCTTTGGCGTTCAGAAAAGAGTCCCTGCAAAGACGTGGACAGAGGAATATTCTCAGGAAGCAGATGCAGGTGGAAGCTGCGGAATTGTCTTCAGGGGTGGGTCCTTATAGTGATGGAATTGCCTCAGAGAAATCCAGATCTCAAAAGGGAAAAGCTCAACCTCTGAGGTCCCGAAAGTTATGACAACAGAGAGATTTAATTGTAGGGTATGGACAAATACCCTCCAAAATAATGGATGGCGATGTCAGATATTCCATCAGCAAAATGCAGCCCGTGGCAGCTGCTCCATCTGGGCAAGCACCGATTGAGGAGACACAGGACAGGTCCAAGTGGAGCTGAGACATTTATGAAGTTCAGAACAGGGAATTACTGGGTGAGAAATGAGGCTGATGAGTGGGAGGACAGATTAGACAGAAAAGAGGTGTGCAAGGAGAAACTCCTGGTGCAGAAAGTATTTTTGATGTATTAATAACATCAACATGAGGAAAACACGCTGGATCAGAGCAGCGGCCTTGTTTAGAACACGGTCCCATGAACAATCTAATCAGTGAACAGGGAAGGAGCCAAAACGAACCTCCTGTAACTGAGAGGGTCAGGAAAGAGAAACTTTACCCCAATTTTTACAACCCAATTTCCCATATTCTGAAACTTCCAGCACAGAAAAGGCTTCTGCAAGCAGGAAGGGGCTGACTTGCTCTCTCCAGACAGTAGTAAAAATTAGCTAAATGAGAAAATGTGAGGTCTCCATCACTTGAAGAGCTTTAAAAAAAGATGTTCCTATGAAGCAGGGGTACAATGTCATTCCCACAAGGGAAATGGAGTTTCCTGGAATTCCCTCTGCAGTGCCATTGAATACTCCAGAACAAAATCTGTTGGAGCAGGTCCAAGGGAGGACACGGAGAATTTCAGAGGGCTGGAGCCCCTCTGCTCTGGAGCCAGGGTGGGAGAGCTGGAGATGTTCCGCCTGGAGAACAGAAGGTTCCAGGGAGAGCTCAGAGCCCTTTCCAGTGCCTGAAGGGGCTCCAGGAGAGCTGGAGAGGGAATTTGGAAAAGGGATGGAGGGACAGGACACAGGGAATGGCTTCCCACTGCCAGAGGGCAGAGATAGATGGGATTTTGGGAAGGAATTCTTCCCTGTGAGGGTGGTGAGGCCCCGGCACTGGTTTGCCAGAGAAGCTGCCCCATCCCTGGAAGTGTCCAAGGCCAGGTTGGACGGGGTTCTGAGCAACCTGGGATAGTGGAAGATGCCCCATGGCAGAAAGGCTGGAGCAAGATGTTCTCCAAGGTCTCTTCCAACCCTGTGATTCCATGAAAACCTCTGGCACTTTCAGGCAGCCACACAGCAGATGGGTGGGTGGCCCCTTCCCTTCCCATGGCACGGGAGGAGCCACAGTGAAATCTTCACCAGCAGGGGACAGGTTGTGAATCATATTTGAGGACCAACAAGCAGCAGGACTCAGCACTGACACCATTCCCAGCGTCTCCTGCAGGGACATTTATTAAACCCCTACCCCAGGAGTGGCAGCCCCGTTGATTTGCAGCTGTTTTTTGGCAGGGACTTAATGACTCTGGGAGGAGCAGGGCCAAGGTTCTCGTTGTTTGTCTCCTCCACTTTCACTGCGCGGTCGTCACAGCCACGTCACCGTGTTTTTTTTATCCATCCAGACAGTGAAATCTGTCCTTTGACCCTTCACTCTGTCCTCTCCATGCCCCCTTGGCTCCCCCCAGTTCTACCCTCAACTTATTCACTGCGTAGGAGCTTTTTAATTTGATCTGTCTCTAATCTTTCAACCTGTGCACAGCCCAACTCTGTTTCAAACCCCAGGCTCCACCGTGGCAGGCACAGAACAACTCTTGAACTTTTTCCCAGTGTCAGCTCCTCAGATGTTGAATAACTCACCAGTTTCTCTTTTTGTCTCGCTCAAGAGCTGGAAACCGAGCAACAAAAGAGAAAGGGAAACCACCCACCCACAGAGCAGCTCCGAGGGCTTTGTTTCCTGCCTTGGCTTCTGGCAAGAAAAGGAACTGTGAGCGGGATGCTCTTCTGGGATGCTCAGGATGAGATGCTGGAGGGTTCTGAGATCAGCTGCCTAACAGGAAAATTTGGGGCTGTGTTTTCAAGAGGACAGGGCTGAATAAAGTCAGGATCTGACACTTTTTGAATTAAAAAAGTCCTTTATCGTGTTCTTCCACAGATACTTGTGCTGCAGTGGGGTCCCTGTCTGCTCCCAAAATATCTGCTCGCACCTCTCTGTTCGAATCCATCCTGCGATGCTGCAAATCCTCATTAGGTCCTGACATCCTCTGTGGAGGGGATTCATTGGACTGGATTCATTTTTCACCTACATCAGTAATTTAATCTTTTCTAATGTGGCAGTAAATAAGTTAAACCAAAGGATTCATTGACTGAGGCTGACGGAGGGAGAAGGAAGGAAGAGGGAGCAATGTCAGAATCTGCAGTCCAAGGAAGATAAAACATTTTTTATCTTTTCCAGAACTACAGTGGCAATAAAATCTTCAGGAAATGTAAACTGTGAGGACGGGAATCCATGCAGAAAACCTCTCCATAGGCACTGTCACCTCCTTCTGGTTTCCATAGAGATTTGGGTCCCTGCTTCCAGCAGAGAAAATCCTGATTGGCATCTTTTACTTTCTGAGAGAGGTAAAGCCTCAGCAACACACAGGAACAAGCCCTGAATGTTTATTAAATTCCTTCAGGGCAGGGCCTGAGCATTTCACGGCTTCCTTATTTTATTTATTTTGAAAATTATTCATTATTGCTTTTAATTTCCCCTCCTCCCAGCTTTTCTCATGCCATGGTAAAGGTGCTGTGTTGGCAGATTTGGACTCTGTGATCACACCCAGATTTCAGCAAACAGATAAAGCTGCAGACAAATGGCTGAGCAAGGAGGGAAAATAAAATTCCTTGATTTCTCCTGATAGTCAGAATTGCAAGGAAATCCAGGTTGAGCAGTGACTTCACGAGCTGTGGGGAGAATCTTTCACAAAAGCAGGAAAAGGTGGAAGCCTAAAGCCACATCAGCATGGAAAGGGACAGAAAATTTGATTTTTCTTCTGTGCCCCGAACACATTGGAAAGTTTGGGATGACTTGGGTCCAATCAGTGGAGCCTTTTCTTTCTTAGATGACAAACAGAGCTGATGTGACAGGTTTGTGGCATCCACGGGATGCTGATTTTGGTAACAGACACTAAATACATGCAGTTCCTGGAGAGGCAGCTCTGCCTGAGTTCACTGGGTCAAAGGAACTCAAAATAACCTCACCAGGCAGATCTGCCCTGTTCGTTTTCTTTTCTCCCAGGCCCTGTTTCACACTGCAGATTTTAGCCAGCACAGCTCCACTCGTTCTCTTTAGGGGATGCCAGGCAGTGATTTCTGATGACACAGGTGACAAACATCCCTGATGTCCTGTGCTGGTTCCACGAGAAATCAGCTCTCTTGATACTCCACTCTTTCTCATCCTCTCGGTGTCTTGATCTAGGAGGCAACATCAAGGATGTTGAAAGGGCTCAGCCTCTTTATCTAACCCGATTTAAGGCAAAATAAATAAAAAATCCAGTGAGGATTGTGGAGAAAAATGTAGATTTTGCATGATCTTGCTAGATTCTATGCGCCATATTAAAAAAAAAATATTAAAACCCATTTAGCAGCTGTTCCAAACTCATGTAGGAAAGGTGCAGAGGAAACAACATTTCCTGGATTTTCACAGCATTTCTCTGCCATTGCAGTTGCTGAGGTTGTACAGAAATTGTGCAAAGCTGCATCAGTCTGTGCTGAAGTGAGGTTTAACTCGAATTTCATTTGGAATGAGTATGATGGAGACCATATCCTGGTGCTCAGCAAAATCTGGGAATATTTGAGAGGTCTTGTCCCAGACAGGCACTCACAGAGCAGTGGGAAAGAGAAAGGCAAAACGCCTGCTCTCTCAGTGTCACGAAATCATGGAATAATTTGGGTTGGGAGGGACCTTCAAGATGATCTCATCCCAAATCCTGCCGTGGGCAGGGACACCTCCACAATTCCAGGTCTCTCCGAGCCCCATCCAACCATTCTGTGATTCCCAGGAAAGTGTCCACGGTGCCATGGAGCAGCATTTGCTGGTAACAGGTTTCAGCAAAAAAAATATTGTCTCAGCCTGGATGTTTTTCCAGCGGTTTCTGTGCAGATTCCCAGCATTCCCTCAGCCCTCAGCACTGACTTTTACAGTGGAAGAACTTAGGCTGGCCTAAACGCCTGAGTGTCCAAACTTAATGAGGATCAAAGGTGGCATTAATTCAGCCAAGCTTAATTCATTTCCAGACACGCCTTTCTGATCGAGCCGAAGGGAAGTGAACCACGCTGCGTTCAGGTCACCTTAATTCTGAGAGAGACTGAGGACACAGCTCTGAAAGCTTTCCAAGTAATTTCCAACGTGGCCATGCCTCAGTTCAGTTTGGATTTGATTTTCTGGAACTCTCTACATAGAGGAGTCCTCAGGGACAAAGATCTTTGGGAATTAATGAATTGGTGTCTCCTTTACTTGATTGAGAGGAGACTTAGGAACCTTTATGGAACATGAGGAAAAACAAAAGTGATTTCTGAGGAAACTGAGTAGGGGCAGCACAGAGCAGTGATGGAGCTGCTTTCTGGGAAGGCCACGCTGTCCTCTGCTTCCAGAACTTGCAGTTCAGCCACGTCCCTCATTTTCCACACCAGGAAATTGGGATCCTCTGTGTGAGGTGGATGTGAGCTCCGAAAACAAGAAATTGGTGGGGATTCTACAGATAACAGAGGGGTCTGCAACCAATTTTCCTTCCTGCCTTCACCCTTGGATATTTAGTAAATCCCTCTCTCCAAACTCTGCCTCCTCTGGAAAACCAGGAAACACAACCTGGAATGTCCCCAGGGACTCTAGGACTGCAGGGAATTGGGTGGCACTGAAGAGTTGATGGTCTTTCTGTGACCGGAGAATCGTGGAATTGTTCAGGTAGGAGAAGAGCCCCAAGATCATTGAATCCAACCTTTAACCCAGAACTGCAGAGGCCACCACCAAGGACACCTCACCGCGGCCTTCCAGGGCCTGGAGGGGCTCCAAGAAAGCTGGAGAGGGACTTGGGACAAGCAGCTGGAGCGTCAGGACAAGGGGAATGGCTTTAAATTGCCAGAGGGCAGATTTAGAAGTCATTTTGTGAAGGAATTCTTCCCTGTGAGGTGGTGAGGCCCAGAGAAGCTGTGTCCAAACAATTCCTGTACCTGGAATTGTTCCAGACAGAGCTCAGAGCAAACTGGGATAGTGGAAGGTGTCCCTGCCATGGCAAGGTGTGGAATGAGGTGATCTTGGAGGTTTTTTCCAACTCAAACCATTCCGGGATTCTGTGATCAGCAAAGACTTCCTCAAGTTCTGCCCTGACATCACTGCCCAAACCTGGGACAGATTTTAAGGCTGTTATTTAAGGTAAATCTTGAAGTTTGTCTTATTTTTTTTTTTCCTGCTGTCAAAATTGTCAGTGAATTTGGGCCCTCCACCGGATTTGTGATTTTCCAAGTGTGTAACACGCGTTTTGTAATCCTGGTCACAAAGAGGGATTATCCCTTGACCGTGTTGGGAAAATATGTTCTGGGTGAGGAAGGATTTCACACCATTCCAGTGACACTCAGAATGTTCTAAGTCCTTGAAACTCCTACAGCAGAAGGGCACAGAGAGTGGAAATCCTGCAACAAGGGAAATATCTGAGTTTATTTAGTTTCAACTAATCAAATCAGGAGAGGATAAAACAGGGTAAAGTCAGGTCAGATGAAAAACTCTCCTGATATTTCAATCAATTAAAATGAAGTTGGAAAAAGACATTTCTCCTTGCACCACACAAGCCTCAGAGTCCCAATACAGTAAATTCCAGTTCTTTTTTGAGCTTTCTAACCTTTTCCTTACTTTTTGGTTTCTTTCCTTTGATTTTTTCAAGTTGAAGTCAGCTTTTAAGCAGTGTTATTCAGAAAGAAGAAGTCAAAAAGCTCATTTTGAAAATGTCAAGATTCGACTCCTTTAGAAAAACACAAAACACTTTATGATTTCACCAAGTGATTCTGTAAGATACAGGACTAAATAAAACCTAATTTTCTACATTATTTCAGGGTTTTTTATGTAGCGTTGTCTGAGCAGATTTGGGAGGGATGGAAGAACTCACCAACTCCGCATCAGAAACAAGAAGGGTTTTAATGAGTTTGGGAATCCCTGGTTTTGCAGGATATGAATTTATAGGATCAGAAAATGGTTTGGGTTGGAAGGGACCTGAAAAATCATCTCATTCCAGCCTCTGCCGTGAGCAGGGACACCTTCCACTGGGGCTGCTCCAAGCCCTGTCCGAGCGCTCCTGGACACTTCCAGGGATGGGGCAGCCACAGCTTCTTTGGGAATTCCATTCCGGGGCCTCCACACCCTCACATGGAAGCATTTCCTCCCAATGTCCCATCTAAATCTAAATTCCTTCCTCTTGAGGCCACTCCCCTTGTCCTGTCACGCCACGCCCTTGTAAAATTCCCACTCCAGCTCCCTTCTGGGCGTATGAATTAACGAGATGAAAGCTGATAAACATCCCAGATGAAATGACTGAACCACACTGACACTGCAGGCTCACTTTAATTTACCAGGATCCTAAGAATCCCTAAATATATCCTATAAAGTAACAAAAATGATCGTGTCTGCCATAAAAACCGCCACAAGCCGTACCAAGAGTCAGGCCGGATGTACACAGCGACCCTCCTTCCAATTCCCAATGATTAAAAAAACCACAAAACCTGCCTGCAACTCGTCCTTGGTACAAATGAGAGTTGCAGGAGCAGGTTTGGGACGATTTTCTGCTTCCAATTCCTAATGATTAAAAATCAGCTGTAAAAACACAAAACCTGCCTGCAACTCGTCCTTGGTACAAATGAGAGTTGCAGGAGCAGGTTTGGGACGATTTTCTGCTCCACCATGGGGAGCCAGCACCCAGCGCTCGCCAGAGCAGTTTGGACGTGATAAGTGGAGCCATTAGAGCCCGTTGTGTCAATAATGGAAATTTCACAGCCTTCCTTAATTACGAGGAAAAGGGAGATCCAGGGGAGCAGTTGGGCTGTGCACACTCACAAGGCCTGCCCGGAAAGTCAATAAGTATGATTTACGTCATTGAATGGTGCAATTTCTTTGATTAAAAAAAAAAAGGAGATAA
>VXBU01012189.1:741706-765601 GCA_013400315.1 Bombycilla garrulus
GGAGATAAAGGACAAAAAAAGGCTAAAAGCATTGAAAAGAAAAAAACGAAGAAACCTGGTCTAGTGGAAGGTGGCCCTGTCCATGGCAGTGGGATGGAACTGGATAATCTCTAAGATCCGTTCCAACCCAAATAATTTTATGATTCTATGAAATAATTTGTATGCGCAACAGGTCCATCTTGGCTCCTTCTTTAAGGTGTCCTGAATAAGCAAATTATGGAGCCCATCAGTCCAGTCACAATAAAGAAAGAAGAAAATAAAAATTGTCAAGTGAAAATTATCAAGAATTAATGATGTTTTTGTCAGTTCTGTAAGTGCTTGGCCTCACGTGCCTTGTCCAGCATTTATAGAATCATGGAATTGTTGAAAAAGACCTTTGAGATGATCCAGCCCAACCACTAACCTGGTACAGCCAGATCCACCATCAAACCTTGTCCCCAAGTGCCACATCCACAGGGATTCTGAGCACTTCCAGGGATGGTGATTCCAGAGTGTTCCAGTGGCCACCCTGCCAGTGAAGAATTCTTTCCTAATGTCTAAACCACTCCTGGTGCAAGCCGAGGCTTTTTCCTCTGCGAATACCTCTGCATTTTGGATCTTGCTCCAGAAAACTCAGGGATGGTTCCCACTCTGATTTTGAAGGGGATTTCAGTAGTTTGAGTTTAATCCATCACTGGGCTACATCTATTCCAGGTGACTCCCTGCTCTGAGAGCCAGGACCAGTAATAAGTTTTGCCTTTTTTTTCCATTAATGAGTGTGGGTCCAAATCCCTCTCTAGGGATTTTCATCTGGAACTGTCAGAAAGTAAGGAAATAATAATGGTTACAGTCAAACCTGGAAGACTCTGGGGCAAAATTGGAAACCTTATGAGTTTACCTGGCACAGGCAGACATTTTCCAGCCTCATCTTCCTTTCCCAGCTCCCATCCCCACCCTGTCCATGTTTTCCCAGCGTAGTTTTGGCTGTCAGTCCTCATCCCTTCTCCACACGACCTCTCTTTGCCCCTTCTCTCAGACCCCCCCCACAGAGCCAACCCCTGATCTTGTGTCCTGTGGGAATGGGCCGTGTGGGGATGGATGATGACAAGGACAAGATTTTCCCATCCTCAGTGCTTTTCCTGGTTTTAACTCCCACAGTGTACAGTGGAGTTCTGCCCCCCTCTGCTGGAAGAGCTCAGCACCTCCAGCTGAGCTCAGTACCCTCAAATTTCCTGAACTGGAAGGGACCCACAAGGATCAGTGGGTCCAGCTGCTGGCCCTGCACAGAACACCCCAAAAATACCATCAGGTGCCTGAGAGCGTTGTCCAAATGCTTCTTGAACTCTTGAACTCTGGCAGGGTTGGTGCAGCTCTGGCTGTTTTGCTCTCAGGTTGTTCAAGGCCCTTCTGGCCATGTCCATAGACCATGAAAAGTCTAAACCTGCTCACCTGTAGCTTCTCTACACTGTCACAGGTTGGGGTGACACTGGATACACTTTTGTCACTGATCTGTCCACTCAATGACTTTTCCCCCATTTTTTTGCTGATTCTGGCAGTTAAGGGCACTGAGTTCAGCTGAGGAACAAAATCGCACCTTCAAATTTTCCTTCTCACTCTCGCCAAGAGTTTGTGGTTGAATGAGCTGCAAAGAGCCGGAGGCTCCAATGTCAGCAGCTCTCCTTGAGGCATCCTTGGCCTTCAGATCATCTCTGCCTCTCCAGCCTGAGCTCAGAAGGGATCTCTGGGAGGTCCATTGGGAATTTATTCCCATTTTTTCTCCAGCTGACCCACCCAGGTGCACATTGCCAGCTGCATCCCACCCTGTGCTGTTTTCTTCACTGAAGAAAGGCCAAGGATGGAGCAGGGAATGGGGCTAAACCCATCTGAGTAAAAAGGTTTTCTGGAGAAGGATTTGCAGAGGCAGAGTCCTTTACCCCTGGGCTGAACATCTTTGGGGCCAGGAATCAACCTATTGCTAAAAAATAAACATTTCAGTTTAAAACGCTCTGAGCTTCTTTCCCTGCCATGTTCCCTGACTCCAGCCTGGATAACCCCAGTTTTAGAGGTAATGAACTCCGGTTTTAGAGGTAATGAACCCCAAGATAACAAAGCCCCAGCTGCTGGGTCTCTGCTGGGTGCGGGTTCTTCTCTCTCACAAAGCTCTTTGGTTGTCACATAGGGCTGACTGAGGTTTGGTTTCTTTGCCTTTTCCTGTCCTGCCTGAGCTCTTCTGTGAATTTCTCAGACATGGCTGGGAATGTGATTGCCAATCATTTCAAAACTCCTTCTCTCAGCTGCACCCAACAAGTGCCCTGCACCATCCACAGTCCCACAAAGGGCTTCTCCCAACCTCATGGGCTACTTCTGACTCAGTTTTAGGGTCTGAACAACTCAGGGCATTTCAGTTTTATGTCAACCACATGGTTTTGCTGTGAAGAACAATTTTCTTAATCCCGACAACCCCAATAACCCCAAATTTTCAGAGGGTAGTAGATACTTGTTTCACCCATGAACCAAGGAAGAAAGACCCGAAAACGAGGCAGGAAGCAATTGAAGCAGATATTTCAAAGTTTTATTGTATAAATCTACAAAAGGCTTTGCTACAATAGCAAATCGAGCATAGCACTATTCTACTGACAGGCTCTAGTGGCTTGGTGTGATCTTGTAACTCCAACACGACACATGAGGAATAAACTGCCTGGTCCACTCAGACCCAGGGCAGGTGATGTCGGCTTACAAAGACCTTTTGGCTTCAACCCCTACAACCTGCAGCGACTCGACGCGTTTGCCTTTTGTACAAGGTTGTCTTGAATTAATAATATCTCTAGTAAAAATAAAAAGACTCTAAAGTAGTTTCATCAGTAAATGTAAAATCGCCTAGGGAGGAAAAAAAAATGCAGTGGTTGAAATCTGCTGAAGTTCCAGAGGTACAACACATCCACGCTTCTCATTCATGCGACTCTGCCCCAGGAAAATAAACTACCAGTCCTTCCTGGAGAGGCTGGTAATAAAAACCAGGGTGCTACAAGTAAAGCTCCAGTTTGCTGGGAGCAACAACTGAAATCAAATTAGTCCAGGAGATTCAGTTCTGCACACTCCAAAAAGCCAGCAGGAAATGTAAAAAAAACCTCAGGACCAAATGACCAAGTAGCACAGACAGGCTAATTCCCTAAAAAAGCAGGAAAAATAAAGCGCCAGTCGAGGCAGTTTAGTCTCTTGGAAGAGACTGTGGAAACTAAGCACCTAAAAATCAAATATCATTTAGACCTCAGGATGATGCCTGGGAATCTGCCTTTACATGGTTTTATGGAATTTTCCAGTCCTGAACCATTTTTGCTGAGCCTTGTCGGAGTGTACCTTAGGTCCCTCTGGCTTAATTCAAATGCAACAAAACACCACAGAATTTAAGAAATGTGGATTTTTTTTGCTTGACACACACATTCCCCCCACTGACACACACACACACACACACACACACAGACAGAGGACAGCTGGCTCTGGAAGAGAGAGGAACCAACTGGACCTCTTCGGCTGAGAGATGAACCAAAACTGTCTTGTCCAGCTGACTCGAGCTCTTTTTTGGGGCTCCCTGGGTCTGGATGGAAACAGTCACTCCAAAGCCAGCACAAGAACCCCAGCTCTTGCAGTAACTCTGGCCCATGCAGACCCGGAGAGCGCCTGCTGTCTCACACGGCTCCTTGCTGGCAAGACAGATGTGCAGGCTCCAACAGTTCAGACAAGCATCTGGAGCGTGGGATGCTTCTCCAAACTCCGGGAGCCCTTTGAGGTTTGGAACTGGTACCCGCATGAAATGAAGCTACCCTCGGCTCAGGAGGGGAGAGTTACAGCCTGGCCAGCGGGGAGGGTTCGTAGCCAAGGCAGGATCAGCCCCTTGGCAAAGTTAATCAGGAAAGTTTTTGCAGTCAGGATCATGATCTGGTGAAGATTTCTTTAGGTGAGTCCCGGCGGCCCCAGATCGCAGAGGTGTCACCACAGACAGTCAGCACAAGCCCAGCATCCCTGCTGTCCCCAGAGCCTGGACTTGCTTCTTCTGTTCTGGCCTCTCTTTCCATTCTCAGCACTTTCTCCTGTGCTGGAGCACCTGGACCAGCTCAGGCTTTTCCCTGTCCTGTTGGAAGCAGCTTCCCAGTTTCATTCTGGCTCTCAGCACCTTGAACATGGCATGGCACTGCATGGGAGGCTCTTTGGTGCATGGTTTACCCTCTGTCTTCCTGCAGCACTTTCTTCTCCCCTGGGAAAGCTCTTGGACACAGAGGAGGAATCTCAGCAACAGCAGCAACGATTGCTGGAAAAGAAACAAAAAATGCACCAACTCTGATTAGATTTTTGAAGTGAGAAGTAAGGGGGAATTCTCAGGAGCTGGGATTAAATTTTGCTGTGCCTGCAGCCTGGAGGACCCACCAGGTGTTGGGGTCTAAGGATTTGGTCCAGCCAAGGGAAAGCCACGATGTGCAGCCCCTGGAGCATCAATTATTGGGGCTGGTGCTTGGGTTCTGACACCAAGAATCTGAAATCCCACCTCTCTGGTGGTGCCAGGCTGCTGCAGCCCCTGGGACTGAGATTTCACTGCTGTTTGCACCTGGGCTGTTCAATATCTCAGGTCAGGGCGCTGGGGAGATGAAGGAAGGTAATATGGGATGTAATTAATTACCTGTGCCAGTCTTTCCTTCAGGCGGTGGATCTGGCAGCTGGTGGCTGAGGGTCCTGAGAGCAGGTCTGATGCTGAGGCCTTTGTTTTGCAGCTTTTTCTGTGGCCTTTCCTCCCAAATGCTGCATGCTGTGAAGTGATTCCTTCTCAGAGGAGGATCTGAGTGAGTCACTGGAAGCAAGAGGAGACAAAGCTTGTAATACACGGCCAGCTCATCCTCAGCAGTGACTCCCACTCCCCCATCACTCAGCCAGGGTCATTAGTGAGAAATGCTCCTTTCTCTGCACACAGAGCTGTTGACAAACCGGGAACATGTGAGAGGAGAGCTCCCACTGTTCCTGAGGCCAGCTCCCAGCAAGGCTGCAGAGCAGACCTGCAGCACCTCTGGGCTGTGCACGGACCTGGGATGTGCTGCCTCAGTGGGGACTCAAGCCCAGAGCTTTTCCGTGAAGGACAAGGCAGGTCCTGGGGCTGGGCTAATTAAGAAACTTCCCATTCTTTCCCCACATTAATCAAAAAGTGCAGCATGCCACCCTCGTTGGAAACTTTTTCCAATTCCTGTACTTCCCTTTGGCTGGCTCCCCCTTTCTCCCAAACCCCAGTGCTTCATATCCTACTTCAGCTGAGTTTTTATCCCAGGGCAAGTTTTCCACTGGACATTCTTTGACCAGTCTAGCTCTGAGGCGAGAACGCCAGAGCGCTGCCTTACCTTCAGCCTCTTGGGAGGAGTCACAGCAAAGGCCTTCTGAGCCACCAGTGCCACGTGTCACCGCTGTGGCAGTGCCAGGAGCGTCCCAGGGTCACTCCTGCTGCTGCATCCCTGCTGTGTATTTGGTCTGGTGGTGGATGCAGGCGATGCCCAAGATGTGTCCAGCCTCAGGAAGCTTTGGAGAGCCAAACTTCAGGAATGTCCTTCTTCTCTCAGTCCTGTCATCAAACTCTGGCCAAAGGTGAGTGCTGAGCATTTCCTGGCTCAACACGGGAAAAGTCACAAAGTCCAAGTCCATCTCCATCCGTGGCGATGTGTTGCAGGAATTTCTCCGTAAGCAGACAACATTCTGTCCTCAGGTGCTCCGGGACAGGAGTGCCAGGCTTTCCAAGAGAATTTGGAGTCTGTCTGTGTGAGCAGAAGCTCCTTGCAGCGATGCACATGCTGGAACTGTGCTGGGGCACACAGATCCTCTCTTCGCTTCTTTTGGCTTTTACATGGCAAAAGCTCCTGTTGTCTCCACACATCAGCATGGATTCGATTTGCTGCTCTGGGGATATTTTGCTCTGAATTTGGGGTGTGTTTGTTTGTTTCATTCAAAGAATAAGGATTTATTTCCCTTCCCTCCCCCCAGCCTCTCTCAAAAGAGCTCTGGTGTCTCCTCTCTCTACCTGGAACACCCTCTCTTCTCTGAAAGGAAGGAGACTGCTCCTTCAATAAATGAGCTCGGAATTTAATTAGAAAATCTGTTTCCTGCTGAATGCACAGGATAATGTGCAGAGAAAGGATGAAATTTGCCTCTGCACTGCAGTGGCCTTGAACTGAAGTGAGCAGAAACTAAGACAGGAGTAAACCAGTAAGAGCCTCTTGAGAGGAAACACATTAAAGCAGGTATTAGGTGCAGTGAAATGAAAACCACAGAAAATAATCCAGATTCTTAAAGCTTTCAGTTCCTGAAAAAATGGGATTTTTTTTTCTTCCTCTTAAAACAAAAAATAATCCAAAAAATTACTTTAATCCTTTGGAGCAAGTAAGAGCAGGAGATTGCCAAGTGAACAGAAACCCAGATGTAAATCAAAAAGAGGCAAGGGTCAAAAGAAAGCTGTCTCCTCAGGACAGGGCCACCCTCTCAGAGGAGGGAGGAGAGAAGGAAAAAGAGAGATCCAGATGGGTAGGAACCCTCCACCAACTGCTGCACTCATATGAAGTCCTTGAGAGCTGCCAGCACCGAGCGGCTGCCTCACAAGTTGGGAATTGTCTCTAGTTTCTTGTCAGGGAATTCTCATAAAATTGGCCGTCCCCCACAGCGGTGCCAGCAGGGTCCCCAGCACCGCCGCGTGGCACGGCCTGGGGCAGGGGGGCAACCCCATCCTGAGGCGCCTGTCCCCCAGCACCTCCCTCCCCCCACGAGCAAAGTCAGCCCCTCTGCTCTGGGCTGCTGGACTGAGCACTCCTCAGGTCTCGTCTCAGCCAGAACTTCCCTCCAAGGAGAAGCTTCCTAAACAAGCCCCCTTCTCCCTTCCACGGAACCCAGACCCCCTCAGGGGAGCTCATATGACAGTGGCCGGGGGGCTGGGGGGCTCCGGTTGAGTGCCGTTGCTCGGCACGGGACTGGCGGTGGTTGAGGGGGGCACGGTCTCCACGGAGTCTCCCGGCTGAACCTCAGGGGTCCTCTGCGGGCTGGGCTCCTCAGAGTGCTCCATGTTGCCTTGGACTTCCTTCCCCCTCTGGATCAGCTGCTCTAAGGTCTTGGGCAGGGGGTAGCTCAGGAAGCGCTTCAGTTTGGGCTGGAGGGTGCCTACCACGTACTGGATAATCTCCTCCTCGTCTGCATCCACATAGAGCGTCTGGTACAGGTCTCTCTTGCGCCAAAGGAACTGATCCAGGGGCTCCCCCTCCTTCTGGGGCAAATCCAGCTCCCTTTTGATGGCATCCCTAGTCAGAGTTCCCTCGCTGTACTGCAGGAACTCCTTCTTGAACTCGACCCAGTTTTTGACGGAGTCCTGCTTGTACTCCCACCACTTTTTAGCCGGGCCGTTCATGTGGTTTTGGATCTGAGACAGCCAGTACTCCTCTGTTCCACCCACCTGCTTTAAGTATTCCTCCAAGTGGCTCAAGAACTCCCGGGGATCCTCAAACACCTGGGTCTCCACTGGGGAGGCTGGAGCGTCCTCCGACACGGAGACCCACTGGTAGGAATCGTGGCCCTGGGGGATGCTCGGCACCTCCCCGGGAGGAGGGGTCAGGGCGTACATCTGGCTCATGTCCAGGGCATAATCATAAATCTCCCCCTCGCTCGGCCTGATCTCTGGGCCCCCCACCCCCACGGACACCGTCTGCTTGCCCTGCTCCCCGGGGCAGTATTTGCCTCCCATGGACTCCAGGCGGTCAGCCCACTTTTCCAGGCGGAAAAAGACCTCCTTCCAAACATTCATCTCCCTCTTGACCCACCTCTCCAGGTGGGCGATGGTCTCCTGGCATCTGGCCAGGCAGGCCTTGATGGACTTCTTCCATCTCTGGTTTTCGGTTGGGACGTGGTCCTCTAAGTTGTTCTCCAACTTCCCCACGGATTTCTGCAACCCCTTCAGCTCCCGCTCCACCTGCTTGGAGACCTCTGTCAGGAGGTGCCGGTGGGTCCTCCGGACGTGCTCCAGCATTTCTGCCCTGCACTTCCCTATCTGCAGGATCACATTGGGCTTGTTGGCCACCCCACGATGCCCCTGGAAGGAGTGGACACCAGCGCTGGTGACATTGTCCAGCTGCATGGCTCCCACCGTGCGAGTGGCAAACGCGGAAAGAACTGGGTTATGAGCCCTGGCGCTAAAGCTGGCTCCCAAAAACCCCCACCACAACACTTCCTGAAAGACACACAGAGACTTCGAAACCCCCCTGCAAGGACTTTTGGACACAAACACAACCCAATCAGATATCACCACAGAGCGAGCTGGTCGGTCCACGTGGATCCCAGAGAGAGTTGTAGGCAAATTCCTCCCGGTGCCAAGCTGGAGACGCCGGTCTCACGTGCTCAGGGGTGTCCCGGAGAGAACCAGGATCCTCCAGGAACAAGGAGAGGAGTTGGATAAGATGCCCAATCCCGCTGGAACGGAATCTGGAACGCCGCAAGGTCCCCGCCGGAGAAAATCACACAGAGGTGCACAAAGAAGCTGGAAGCTGCAGCAAAAATCCGGGTGATTTCTCCTCGGGCAAACTTGGTGAGTGAAAAACCGCTTTCAGTGGAGATGCGAAGAGCTGCTTCTCTTCCCTGTCTGAACTGCCACTAGTCCAGGCTCCTCCATCTACTTATACTCCACGCAGCTCAACATGTGGGTGGTGCCCAGCCTCCTCTCGCACTCTCAGCGCGGCGTTCATTGGAGGAAAAGCGAGGCCGGTGTCTGTGGCAACCCAGATTTTGGCAGCCTCCCCTCGCTCGCCACCCCCTCGCTCACGCCCCCAGACTCGACGCGAGAAGCGCTTGAAAGGTGCTGGAGACAGTTGGAGAGATGGATGAGTAATCGCACCTTCCGCCTCTCGGAGCGCAGGAAAAACAGTTTTTCCTTCCACAACTCTTTACTCAGCAAGGTCATCATTAACATGCGTCCCCTGGCAGGGCTCGGGGAGGGCGGGATGAGGAGGAGTCCGGTGTGTCACACACCGAGACAGACGCCCGCGGGCCCCCCGCACACCCCCTGCGGGCGCACACACACCCAGGGTGAGCTCACTCCTCATGCAAATGCCTGGGAACCGTGGTAAATCAGCAGCGGGGAAAAAAAAAATAAAAAAGGGAAACGAGAAAAGAAAAGCAAAGGTGGGGGGGGAGAGCCGCAGAGGGGGAAAAACTCAAAGGAGCCACTTCAGCACAAATTCGAGCGCTCTGGACTTTCTCAAGCTGTGGTAGGTGGGAGTCATCCCCGCGGCTTAATTGCACCAGACCAACCACTATCTTGGGAATATCGGGTGAGGGAGGGGGGGTGACATCCTGGTTTTTACACCGAATTAAATCCGCCCATCAAAAGCCTGTTCTGTACTTAGCTTTGAATCAGATGCTTAACCAGTGAGCCAACCCACCAGCGCAGATGAAGCTACATTTGTTCTTCGCTCTTGACAAGGCAGGAAAAGCCAACCATAAAAGGAGCCTCCGGGTCTTACATAAAGCAGAGATAAAGGATTCCCTAATCCGAGAGAGTTTCCCCGCCGGAACACCCTCAGAGAGGTGCTGAGGACATCTGGGCCTTCCCAGTGCCAGTGGCCGGGGCAGTGCGATGCTGATTCATCAGGATAATCCCAAAAGGGGGTTTGGGCCTGCAGGCAGCGGGGTGGTGGTGGGGGGTGCCCTGCCTGTGCTCGGGGTGGTGGGCAGCGTGCCAGGGAGGCTTAGGATGGGTCCTCGCTCCCAAAGCTCCTGGCTGGGTGCTTCCTGGTGGGAATTCAGCCGTCCCAGAGGAGAAAAAAAAGGAGGAGGCAGAGTGTCTCTCAGTGAAGCCCTGCTGGAAGGAGGTCCCGGTGAGCCCGGGTATTTGGTTAAAGCAGAATCACAAACTGCTGGTGGTCAAATTGAAGGGCATGAGGGGCAGGGATCAGGATTCCCCTTTTTCCCCCTCACATCTGTGTGGCACAGGAGGGCCCGTGTCTATTTCCTAGCAGGTGATGGTTCTCTGTGAACAAGAGGATTATTTAGGGCAGCAGCAGCTGACCTAGAAGGGCTGCATGGTTTGCTTGAAGGGAAGGAGGGACAGGGAGTGGGGAAGGGGACAAACCCTGAGGGTGTAACACAGAATTCCTAATCCTGCAACCCCTCCCAGTGCCACTTCTTCCCACATGACTGCCCTCTGCCTCGCTTACTTTTCCAATTTCACCCAGTTTTCCTCAGCACAAGATTTTGGGGCAGCTCTGTTTGTGTTCAGAAAAAGTCAAACGTCAATCACCTGAGGGGCTGGGACAGATCTGGAGCCTTTCTGCTGCAATCTCAGTGCCCCAGAGTCTGCCTCAAACCTGCTCTGCCAAGAAGAGATAACATGGACTGGGAGAGACTCTGCGACCTTTGTATCTCTGGATTGGTGCAAAGATATTCCCCGGAGAGCTTCTCACCCAGGAATCCCAGAAATTACTCATAGGATGCCACAATATAAAGTGGCATTAACTCTGCAAAATGACCTGCATTCAGCCTCTCTGTCCCATCAAATGCCAGAGTCTGGGATGAAGTAGCTCCTAAACCTGCTCCGATAAATGAGTCCCTTTCCAGCCCTGCTGCCTCTCTTTGCTCCTCCCTTACTTTTCAGCTGGGGAGGAATCCTGGATCCAAGCGGCCTCATTTGACACTTGGCTCTTGTCGCAGGATCTCAGGATTATTAAGGGACTCCGGAGGTTTGTAGCTCAACCTCCTACTCCAAGCTGAGTCAGCTGCTGGGTCAGCTGAGATGGTTTCAGATACTGAAAACCCCAGGGATGGCGACTGCTCTGAGGGAAAACCTTTATCCTCATGCCCAAACTGAGCATCCTGTTGGAATTCAGACCTGATGCCTCTTGTCCTCTTGCCTGCCACCAGCAGATCCTGGTTCTGTCTCCTTGATAACCTCCCCACAGGTCAGGACACTGCTGTTAGGTCCCCAAAACCATCCCTTCTCCAGTGTCTAACCCCACACCAGCTCTGACCATCCCAATGGCCTGAATTCATTCCCTGTGATCAGTGTCTCATATTAAGAGGCCCAAACCCGATTGCAGCAGCTAAAAATGACCTAAAATGCTCTGACTGGAGGGGGTAATCACTTCCATGATCTCCTGGCTCTGGCTGTATTTATGCTCCCTCAATCCAGGATAATTTTTGTGCGCTGCTGTATCATCCTCAGCCTGCTGAGCATTCCCAGGCCCAGTTCTCCCAGTGGGCCGCAGCCAGGGACTCTTTTTTTCCCCAGAAATTCCAGAATCAGCCCTTGCTGAACATCACCACGTTTCTCTTGGCTCTTCCCTCCAGCTTTTCCAGGTCTCTGGGTTAATCTCATTCAGCCTCCTTTCACAGAGCTCTCCCCCTAATCACTCTCCTCCTAATTCTGTGAGGGTGGTGGGGGAAGTGGGAGAATCGAGGACGAATGGGGGATTTTCCTTCTGGACCTGCTGGGGAACGAGTTGCTGATTAAGACATGTGTGATAAGCATTTTCTTTGTAATTCTAATTAAAGCAAGGTGCGTGGGAAGAGGAGGAGGAGAGAGGGGAGCCGGAAGCCAAGGGAGGAGGGAGATGTGGAGCGAGGTGATGGAGAGAGGCAATTTGAGGCAGACAGGCAGATTCCGGTCACAGAGAGGCAGACAGGCACGGAAATACAGGATCCGTGGATTGGGGCAGGATGGGGAGGAAGCAGAAGCCCTCTGGGCGGCCACAGGATGTCCGAGATAAGAGAGGGGCAAGAAGAACAGAAAGAAAAGTGGGGAGTGAGGATGAGGGCGAGCAGTTTCCTCCAGGAGAGCTCAGCTGAAGCAAGGGAAGGAGAGGAAATAGCAAAAAGCCACATCTCATAGCTCAGCAGGGATGGTGTCAACGTGGGTTGTCTCCCTCGAGCTTCCTGGAGAGTTTTAAAGCACCGTAGGTTAGGATCAGATCCAAAAAAAAAAAAATAAGGCGAGAGAAAGGGAAAAGCCAACAGCCCAATTAAAGGCAGCAAAGGGAGCGTGTGGCAGTGAGCAGGAACTGAGTCTTTCCCTGAGGGGAGTGGGACCGGAATGAAGGGACACCGAGTCCTGGCACCTTCCCCGGTGCTGTCACTGTTTGCTGAGGATGCGGTGCACCCAGGGCCTGGTGGCACTCACCCCTTGGCGTCAGTCCAGGCCGTGGGCTCTCACTGCACCTCGCCTCAGAGCAAATGTGTTTGGTTTGGGGTTTTTTTGGGGGGTTGACAGGCCTTTGCCGCATCATCTGGCTGAGTGCTCTGCTCAGAAGCACCTTATGGCAAGAGATGTCACTCCTTGGAGAGCAGCCTGAGCTGTGAGCCAGATGAACCTGGTGGGTGAGTGAGAAGGGGGAAGATCCCGAGGGAAACTTGGGGAAGTTTCTGGTGCAGCTGGTTTTGTGCTGCACGCACTCCGAAGAGCTCTGGCGGGTGCTGAAGTGCCCTCCTGCGCTGGCAGGGTCCCTCCCCAGTTGTGCACTGAGCTGTGCGTTGTGTTCCTCCTCGGAATCGCTGTCTGGAGGAGCCTGCCTTCCACCCAGGACTCTTTGAAGCACCTAAAATTAGAAGCCTGCAGCCACGTGGGCAATTCATCCCATCTTCTTGCAGGAACTAATATCTTCTAGTGGCGATCAAGGGATTTTCTGCATTATCCTATATTCCCTGTGCTAGAATTTTCCCTTTCCCTTCCATAATTGCTTCCTCTTTCTAGAAGAAAAAAGAAGAAACTAAGAAACCACATTTTTCCCCCCATCTGCCTCCACATCCTTTTAATCCCCAATTGATTCTCCTACAGCTCACCAGACAAAGCTGCCCAGTCATTTGTTTGGTAGCAAAACCCTTGGAAGGAAATAAAATTAAGAAGAAACCAAGGTGTTGGGCTTTTAAACTCGCAAGGAACGAAAGAGGGGAAAGAATAGCACATTTAATTTGCACCATACGTCTCTATTCATCCATCTCCAGCCCTGGAACACTTTATTGCACTGGAGCTGGCACTCACAACGCCGAGCTCTGCATTGAAAACACGGCTCACACGTCAGTGGGCCTTTTGTTCCTGGCCACCCATCATCCCCCAGGCCCGGGGCCCACACGCCACTTACTGGGAGGGTGTGGAAGCAATTGGGAATCTGAGGGCATCCTGCTATCAATATTACCCCCTAATGATGGTTGTTATTAGTGCCACTCCTCCTGGTGCGGAATTCTCCCCGTATTCCTTTTCATCTGGAAAGCCCTACTTTGAGGGGAAGGTAAAGTGCTTTGTTTTCCAACTAAAAATATCTCCCGCGATCTGTAATTCTCCCCTCTTCTTATTTAATGAGATGTTTGTTATTTTGGTTTCCTTGCTGGGCAGAGGAAATGTTAATAGTCTCTCCTTGTGCTGCTTTTTGCCTCCTCAAGCCTGCCTGAGGCTAAAGTAAGGCAGTCAAAGGAGGTATCAGCATTTTTCACACTCTGGCCTTGGCTGTTATGACCCTCCCGAGGTCAACACAAATAGAAAGACATCTCCAAATGAACTTCATTTTCCTCCCCTGCACAGCCCTGACAAGCTGGAAAAACACATTTGCCGCCGTGTCAAAGGGTTCACAACTGGTTTGTGGCATTTCTTCTGCCACATTTCACAGCTAAGTTTGGCCCACTTCGGGCCTCGCACTTGACTCCTCGCCCACCTGCCCCGCTTCAGGGTGTCCCTCTAAGTGTTCTAGTAAAAGTTTCTGATTTTAATGCTCTTTTTTTTCACTCCTCCTCAGCAGCAAACACTGCAAAACACAGGTCTGCTAAGAAAAGGGAGAGCGGTGGGGTGGCTGTGAAGAGCAGACCTGGTTCCTCTGCTGGTGTGGCTTGGCTGGCACAGAGTCCCTCCAGGCTGGGAGAGCTCTGCTCCTCATCCTCTGCCAGGATGGTTCTCCCACAGAGATCTACGGATCATTTGTGGCCCATGGAGCCAGCTCACTCCTCCCTGCACCCCATTTCAGCCTGGGTTTCACACTGGCACCCCCAGGGCCATGTGAGAGGAGTGGTGGTGGAGCACTGGGATGTCACAGCCACACGGGGAAAATGGGTCATGGTCCTTTTCTGGTGCCATCAAATCCTTCCCTTGATGAGGGGATTCCTGCGGAGACCAAGGGAAGCTGTGCAGCCACGGGTTTTTGGCTGTACCAGCTACTCGGATGAAAAGGAGTGAGGGGCTCAGGCTGCTCCAGACCTTTCCTGCTCATCCTGCTGTTCCCATGGGTGAATCCATGTCAAGCCTCTCTTTCACTTTTCTCAGCACCTACATGGATTTTTCCTCCCGGGATAGAGCACATGGGAAGGACTTTAGGGGTGGTGAGAGCCTCATTTTCCACCAGTGAAATCAGACTGGCTCATGGGGAGATTTCCATCTTCAGACTCCCTGCTGGGGGCTGTGAGGAGGAAGGAGAAATGGGATCGTCCTGTGCCTGTAAGAGACAATCCTGCCTTGCGGTGGTGAACAGCCAGAGCTGATTCCATGGAGAATCCACCACAGTGCCTCTTCCTCATCAAATTACAGAGTCCTTCCTCTCCTGTGAGTGGCAACACCTCTGTTTCCATGTGGGAATATTCCTGAGGAATGCTCAAGGAAGGCTCTGCACGTGGTACTGCAGGTATCGTCCAAACATTTTCCTCCCTGCCTGAACCACTGATCAGTTACTGCCTTGCTGAAGGGGTGAATAGTTTTTCTCTCTTCAGGAACACCTTAAGCCCTCACCTCCTAAATGCTTTATTTCCCCTCGTTTGCACTGAAATCTCAAAGCATTTCCGAACCTGTCCAGGATTTGGCCACAGAGGTGTCTTTGGACAACCCCTCAGACAGGTTTAAAGCTGTGTTCTTCCTAATTTGGCACCAGAGTTTCAACCCAAGTGTCCTCAGTGCTGGGACATTCCTAAAAGTGAAGGAAAACCCTCAGTGCTTTATTAGAACTCAGTTTTTGGGCATGGTTTATGCCTGTCTGAACTGGGATGTGTGTCAGTATTGCACTGGGCTCCGCTGGGGCATTCCAAGGGACAACCAGGGGACATCTTCCATGATCACAGCAGGACACGAGGCTGCTATTCCCAGCCCAATCCATGTCCCCAGAGCTCTGCCAGTCCTCAGCTCCCTGCTCTCACAGCCACCACCACCTAGGCACAAACTAGGCCGCTGCTCTCCTCTTTTTAGCAGCTCTGCCACCAAGTTGTGACTCAATTTACCTTTTATTCCACCTTTCCATATTGCTTCTGCTTCTTCTAAGCTGTTTCCCTTACTTCTGTCCCCACCAAGCATTGCTGTTAACAAAGGATTTCCTCTAAGCATCCTTGCTGTTCTATCCACAGCTGGAGTCAGTGCAGAAATTGTGTCCCCTTGTCCCAAGAAAACAACAGAGCAGCTGCCTCACTGGCAAAGGGGCTCCTGCATCGCTGAGAGCAGCAGGGGTGATGCCAGGTCGCTTCTGCAATAAAGGCAGCCTCATTCAGCACATCCTCATCCCAGCCCAATTCTACCAGCGCTCCCATTTCCTTTATTTAAGTACCTGTAAATGAGAGATGGATAATTAGGGCCAGCAGGGAAGCTTGAGGGAAACAGAAGAACGTGAGAAACAAGCAGCAGACTGCGCTAATTTCTTCCTGCCAAATCTAGGAGGCCCCAAACGTCACTAAAAGCTTTATTAAAACAGGGGTAGGAGGAGCTGGGGAGCGAGTTGCTGTGGAAAGGTTTTCCAAAAAACCCCTCACAGCTCCTCAGTACATCACTTCCCCAACACTGAACACAACTCCTTGGTGGTCTCAGGCTGGAGGTCACAGAGTCCTAGAAAAGTTTGGGTTGGAAAGGACCTTTGAAGGGCATTAAGTTCCCACCCCAAGTTTTCCACTGGCACCTTCCACTTTCCCTGGTTGCTCCAAGTCCCTTCCAACCTGGCCTTGAACACTTCCAGGGATGGGATAGCCACAGGATGAGAAGCATAAATTTGGGATGGGAGTGATCCTGACACCAATCTGTTCCTTGCCCCCACAAGATCATGGGAATTTATTTCCCTTCTCCTCAGGTTATCTTTCAAGAAGACTGGTCACATCTGGAAAAAAAAAAAAAGCTGCTGATGGAAATTTTTGGTCCCCATAGATCTGTTGAATCTTAGCAAGACCAAAAGGGGGAGGGAATAATAAAGAAAACAAGGTGGGGGGAAGGGAGGAAAAAAAAAGAGAGGAAGAGAAAAAATAAAAGATGGTAATAAAAAGAAAAGAAAAAAAAAAGAAAAAAGGAAAGTAGAAAAAAATAAAAAGGAAAAAAATCTAACAGTACAGTATCAGTTGGAATTAATTGAGCCTGATTTTAGTGAAAGATCCCTGAGGGTTGCAGAATTTTTTGTTCGTGTCCCTCAGACATGACGTGGGCCGGGATGATCCCGCTGTAGGGCAGTCGGGATGGGATGGGCAGCGCTTCCCTGTGCCTGGGCTCCTGCTCCCAGCCTGGCGGCGGCAGCTCCCTCCCAGCACAACGGGATCGAGCTCTCCATGGATCCCCGCAGGAACGCTGCAACAGAGCAAGGGAAGGATTCTGGGGGGGAGGCACGCAGGGCCATTTGTCCAGCCCTCAACCCTTCCCTGCCCATCGCTGCCCTCTCTCCCCTCTCGCCCGGAGCGGGACCTCGGCGCTGACCTTCCCCGAGCAGCCTCAGCCCCCGCTGCGGGGGAGGACGCGCTCTCCTGGATTTGCCACCTCGCTCCCCCGTTCTCTGTTTTCCAGCGGCCGGGTTTGGGCTGAGGGGAGGGGAGGGCCCGGCAAAGCAGCAGCTCCGCGTTAATGGGTTCCTTGAGGAGAAGGCGAGGGTAGAGCATCCATCCCTGCAGGTACCAGGAGAGCCGTGAGCCAGCCCGGGATGAGACACCGCGGTGGGCGGGAGCGCGGGGGAGCAGGGGGGAGTGGGAGCGGGGAGAGGGGCAGACAAAAGGGATGAGTAGTGCGTGTGTTTTGTGTGTGTGTGTGTGTGTGCCGGGGGATCTGCCGCACGCTCCTGCCTTTCTTCCACCTGCCTGCCAACAGGGAAGGGAGGCAGATGCCGGGTGAGCTTTCCAGGGGGTGAAAATGAGCCACGGCAGCACCCCCAAGGCATTGCTAAAATAGGGACGCTGTGGGAATGGCTCCCCAAATGTGGTGCCTGCTCTGGTGGGGTTACAGCCAGGTTTTCTCTTCTTTTGGAGATGCATCAGGGAGGGGGGAAAGTCCCTGCAGTGCTGCTTTGCTCAGAGCCAGGAAGGCTCTCTGAAGGGATCATACAATCCTAGAATCATAGGATTGGGGTTGGAATGGACGTAAAAGATAATCCCATTCCAGCCCCCTGACATGGGCAGAGACACCTTCCTCTAGACCAGGCTGCTCAGAACGATGTTTGGGGAGTTTGGGATGGAGGGGGAACACTAGGATTTGGAGTTTTATGGCCTCCGCAATGCACACAGGCAGATCCTTCCTTCCCATCCACTGCTGGCTCTCCAAAATCCTTCAACTCCCACCCCAAGTTCTGTGAGGATGACGGAATCTCACCAGGGTACCCCCAGCTTTCTGTCAGCGGTCATGCAGGAAGTTTACTGAATATGAAATCCCTACCCAAAGCTCGAGTTTAAGTGGGGATGGGGAGGTGAAGGTTGTGTTAAAATCGTGTTTCTCACTTACATAGAATTATAGAATCGTTACTGTTGGAAAAGA
Source organism: Bombycilla garrulus (assembly GCA_013400315.1). Taxonomy (NCBI): domain Eukaryota; kingdom Metazoa; phylum Chordata; class Aves; order Passeriformes; family Bombycillidae; genus Bombycilla; species Bombycilla garrulus. Next base: position 759,417 of record VXBU01012189.1, read on the forward strand.
ACTCTAAGATCACTGGCACAGGCTGCCCAGAGAAGCTGTGGCTGCCCCACCCCTGGAAGCGTCCAAGGCCAGGTCGGACAGGGCTTGGAGCAACCTGGGACAGTGGAAGGTGTCCTTGCCCGTGCAGGGGGTGGAACTCAGTGATCTTTGAGGTCCTTTCCAACCCAAAGCATTCTGTGATCATCAGTGATCAAATTCAGTGATCACCAAGTCCAGCTATGAACCCAGCACCACCACTGCGTTCACCACTGAGCCATGTCCTCAAATCATTAAAAACGAGGCTCATTTTGTCCAAAATAGTCATGGGATAGGGTTCCCTCCCCAGGAATTCTGTGAAACCATGTTCAGAGCATGTTTCTTTTAGCTGGGATGTGAACTGTGATTTCTTCACAGCTGAAGAGTTCTGACTCCCACATCACCAGCTACTCACCTTCTGCAGAGCTTTGCATTTTGGGTAGCAGAAACATCCATCAGGCCAGCCCAAAGTGTAAACCTGACAGTGTTAAATCTCAGAACACACACCCCAGGCTGTGCACCCCAGATGTCACAGGAAAGCCAACACCAGACAATTGTTTAGGTGGGAAAACACCTCCAAGATCACAAAGCCCGACCATTAAACCAGCTCTGCCAATGTCCCCAAGTGCCACATCTTAAATCTCCCCAGGGCTGGGCAGAGATTTAACAACTGCTCCAAATCCACCTCCCTGATTGACATTTGGTCACACAGAACACACAGAGATCCCACAAGGAGTGACCAAGCCTTGCTCTGGCCCAGCATGTGTTCACCTAAGGCACAGAGGTCCAGACCAAGAAGGGAGCTGAACCCACCACACCCAGGCTGACCACCCCTAAAAGCACCTTATTTCCTCTCTCAGCCCCCAAAACCAGAGGGTTTCCCCTCAGGCTGTTGGGTCTGGATAAATTTGGGGTTTGCATTGAAGTCTTGTGGGTTTAGAGCAGACCCCTGAGTCCTCAAGAGCTTCCAGGTGTGGTCCTGCCTGATCTCAGTGCCCCCCTTAATTTGGGCCCTGAATGACCAGCACAGAACTTTTTTCCTCCTCTCCTCTCCCCAGGTACTTGTACAAGGTTGCCTGTGACATTTAGAGCAGCTAAAATTATCTCAATTAAATATCTCCGCTGGTTTCCCTTTGTTCTCTTTTCCTTTCTAGTTCTTTCCTTCCAGACAGCTGGAACATGTTCTTTAGACACTCTTTAAAGACAAAAGGGGAAAAAAAAACAACCCTACCCCAAACACCCAACATCTAAAACTCACGTGGCTTCAGTTCAGCTTTATTTAGAAACACGGTTGAAATAAATGTTGTGAATAATATTTAATGTTGCTGCAGGATTCATCCATAGGAGATGGGAGAGTGGTGTCACCCTGCCCAATAAAGTCATTCCTTTGTGGATTGCGGGTCCGGGAGCCAGGGATAAAGGGTTGTGCACTGACTTTGGAGGGCCACTGGGTACCATGAGATAAAACACAGAGTTGTTGACCTCTGCGATGTCCCCCCTCTTGCCCACATGTTCATGGTGACAACACGCGGCCCTGTCGACTGACCTTTCCTCTTTACAAATTCCCTGCCAATCTGTTCTGGGAGAGAAAATTCCTTCCCAGCATGAAATTTGGCAGCTGCCTCATCCCTGTGCCTGAAGCATGAATCACCAGAGTTAAGTAACAAACCCATTTATACATCAAGACACGATCACTGTCCAAGCAATTGTTCTGTGCTTTTCAACGTGAAGCCCATTATTTGTAGATTCTGTTTATATTCATCTTTTCCCCTCTCTTTTCTTCCATTATTTTATTTTTTCCCCCTGTACCTTCTGGATGTTTTGCAAAACAATGGAAAACTTCAGAAGGAGGCTGGGATGTTAAGCAGAGGCAGAAAATATCTCCCAGCCCCCAAGAATGGTTGTTTACTATTAATTTTAGGAGTTTCTGGGAAATCTCTCAGGGAACCTCACCAAAGAATGTTTGGCAAGAACAATTGGTTCCCTAATGAGGTTCTGGGCCACCTGGGTTTGTGTATTAATAACTTATAAATATATTTACACACCCCTACACACTTTAAAACACCTGTTATTTTTACAAATATTTTCTTGGTGCTGCTCTCCTGTCTTTTTAGCACCTATTTCATTCCTCTGGTCTACTGACAGTTATTAAGTGAGCGATTCCCAAATGTGTTTGGTTTATTCTGCTGAAAACAAAGTTCTGCCGGGTTGAAAAAGCAGTGGGTGATCCATATGGGAAGGAAGGTGTGGGGAAAGCACAGCCACTGAGAGTTTGTGGGGGCAGAGCAGGATCTGCCAATGTTATTAAGGCTGGGGAAAGCAGCAGGACTTGAGCTGAACTGCAGGATTGCAAAATTCAGGGATCGGCACAAGACAAATTTAGGACAAGGCTTGTGTCTCTCAGTGCTTGCTCCAAGACTCTCAGGTGAGGTTTCTCCTGCTGCCTGGCCAGCTGTGGCCATGCGGGACATGGACATTGCTCTCTGGTTTCCACACAGAGCTGAGGTGCCCTCATCGACTTCAAAAGTTCTGCCTTGAATACGTTCCTTTGTCTGAAACTACAACTTGGTGAACGCAGGCCTCTGCTCTTCCAAATTTGCTCTTCTACTCTGGGGGAAATGCATCCAAGATGTTTCCCAGAGAAGCTGTGGCTGCCCCATCCCTGGAAATGTTCAAGGGCAAGTTGGACAGGGCTTGGAGCAACCTGGAATGGTGGAAGATTCATGGCCGGGAGATGGGAATGAGATGATTTTTAAGGTCCTTTTCAACACAAACCATTTGAGGCTTCTAAGATCTCTCAGGCCTCTCTCTTTGAGAACATTAACTACAAAACACTAAAACATTGTTTTTTCTCAGAAAAAGAGGGATTTAAACCTGGGGAGAATTAAATTCCAGGTCTGGGGTTTGTTCTCACTGGGCCTCCCTAGCAGTGAGTTTGTGGGCACTTCACCACAGGGCAGACTGCAAATATTCACCCAGGCCCAGATTATTTCTGCATTCCTCCATCCAAGGTGAGTGTTTCCAGCACAGGGATACTGCACCTCAGGACAGCAAAACTGTCACTCATAGCCTGAATTCCTAACTTAAAAAAAAAAATAAATTAAAGATGGACTGACAGTCTCAGCATCTTTTAGACATCAGACTCCAGGAGGGAGAGGGAAGGGCCGTGTGACGGGCAGAGTTTGGCAGCAGGGCTTCATTAACTCTGTTTTTCAAAGCTGCATTTGTGTCTCCAGAATAACAATGATGTTCTCCCAGGCCTCATCTTCCGTCCCCTCACGGCCGTTTGGTGGCGAGCACCCCCAGTGCCCCCTGGGCCATTATCTCTTTCTTTCCCTAACATATTAAACAGCCATCAAAGAGCAGTTTTGCAAATATGGTTTGTTGCCTACTGGAGCCTTACATTTCAGAGGTGCTGCTGCTTCTGCTGCTGCTGTTGCCTGTTTTGTACAATTTTATTTTCAAGCAGTCCATTTATCCCTAATGGGCTCACTTGGGGGTCTGTTCAACCGGAGGGGAAAATGGATCCGAGCAAACTTCCTGCTGAGAGACCTTTACAAACCTCAAGAAACCTTTCTCAGAAACAGGAGTTCCGCGTTCTTAATGAGATCATTTTCATAAAAGTCTGGGGAAAGAGCAGAAAGAGAAAATAGTGACAGCAAAATAGAGATAATCGCTAAAAATTATTTTCAAGTAAACCAGGAGCCCTCTTGGTTATAATGAGAGAGAAAAATTTCAAGAAGCCTAAAGGAAGAACATGTGTTTTTTATGACACATCAGAGCCAAGTCAGGGAGTGAAAAGCAATCACATCTCAACCCTACAGCTGGATATCACTCCCCTGGTGCAGAGCTGAGGAAAGTGTAGGGAAATGGGACAAAATCCCATCAGGGGCAGAGTTTGGTGCCAGAATGTCTGCAGGAAAAACTAGTATGGGTGGCAAATCCGATGTGCTGGGTTGGGTGAAAAAGGTCACCTCTCGGTGCCTCCTTCTGGGTGATGCCCTGACCCCAGTTAAAAAAGAGTGAATTCCACAGGAGGTGGTGAATCCAGACTGGAGCACAAGTTCAGCACGGCTCTGGACAGGGACGGGAAGGTTGGGAGAATTTGGTGGCAACTCTCAGCAAATCACAGAATCACAGAATGGCTCTGAAATGGGTTGGAAAGGACCTCAAAGATCATCCAGTTCCAGCCCTCCTGCCATGGGCAAGGACTTCTTCCACTATTCCAGATTGCTCCAAACCCATCCAACCTGGCCTTGGACACTCCCAGGGGTGGGGCAGCCACAGCTTCTCTGGGAAACTGTGCCAGGGCCTCAGCACCCTCACAGGGAAGAATTCCTTCCTAATCTCTAATCTAAATCTACTCTTCTTCATCTTAGAGCCATCCCCCTTTTCCTGTCACTCCAGGCCCTTGTAAATTGTCTCTCTCCATTTTCTTGTGGGCTCCCATCAGGTACTGGAGGGCCACCATTGGTCACCCCAGAATCTGAACCAATTCTCTCATTTTTATCTCCCAGCAGAGCTGCTCCATGCCTCTCACCATCCTGGTGCCTCCTGTGGACTCGCTGCAACAGCTCCATGTCCTTCCTGTGCTGAGACCTCAGAGCTGAGCGCAACATTCCAGGTGGGATCTGTCCAGGCTGAAGCCGAGGGACTGCGGGGATCTCCTTAACCCCAGGAGACCCCGCAATATGCAGAAAGTCCAGGTTTCCGGCCCGTGCTGCTGAAGGAGTCTGGAGTCGTTTGTTCGTGTTCTCAAGGCAGTTTATTCGTTCCTTATCAAAAGTNCCCAGCAGAGCTGCTCCATCCCTCTCACCATCCTGGTGCCTCCTGTGGACTCGCTGCAACAGCTCCACGTCCTTCCTGTGCTGGGACCTCAGAGCTGAGCGCAACATTCCAGGTGGGATCTGTCCAGGCTGAAGCCGAGGGAGAAAATCCCCTTCTTCACTTGCTGCCCGAAATTCTTTGGATGCATCCCAGGACAATCAGCTTTATGGGATGCATGGATGCAATTCCATAACCTCTGAAAGCTGCTTGTGCCTGGTGGCAGATGGATATTTGAGAAAGCACCGGCAGATCAGGCTGGAGCGGTCGGAAAACCGGACAAAAATGGGAGGAGTGAAAGCGGGGACAGAGGGATGGGCTGTCATCTGTTTGTCATGGCCAGAGCCTGAGACACCTGCGTGGGAGTGGTGACTAAACTGTTGGCTGGTGGCGTGAAATGACACCTCCAGCACATCCCTGCCCAGCGTGCCAGCGGGGATTCAGCAGGCTGACACCACCCTGGTGCCTCCGGGAGCCGGAGCGTGAGGACAACGAGGTGCCAGAGGTGAGGTACAGAGGAACATCCAGCTCAAAACCCAGCCGGTGACATTTTCCATGAGTTAGTGCCTCAAAAAAGAAAAGCAGTGGGGTGTTGTATCACCAGATGCTCTCCTGATCTCCAGAGAATTGTGGCTCAGGCCCTGCATGAACCACAGTAGAAAGTCCCATATTTGCATGCCCTTCACGGAATATTTTCCTCCGTAAATCTTCCCGTTTGTCTTTAAAATATTTTTATGGTTTGGGGATCTATAATATCAGGGATTTGCACAGAAAACCAGACACTGTGAGGAAATTCCTTCTTTTTCTTTGTTCCAAGCTTGGTACTTGCTCTTTTCTGATGATAACCTTTAGTTCTTGCATCAGGAGAATCAATAAGCCATCAACCCCGAATGATTCCTCTCTAGATCCTAAAATACCCTTTCTTTCTCTACATCCTGTCATATCCTTCCCTTAACTTTCTTTTCCTTGACTGGAAAAATAAGGTTCACACTGCAATTTCCTCTGCAGAAGGCACATTATCAATCCCTTCCACTGGTTAGTTTGGGCTTTTTTTCACATCCTTCATGGGATAAAGGCACCAAAAAACACCCCAAAGAGTAATCAAGATGTGAATGAAACAGGAGGTTTGGGGGCTTTTTGGTTTTTTGGTAGTTTTTTATTTTTTTGGCTTTGTTTTTTTTTTTTTAATTGTTTTGGTTTTGTTTTTTTTTATTTTTTAGGGGGTTTGGGTGGTTTTTTTTTGTGTTTTCTTTTTAAGGTTTGTTTTGTTTTGTGGGATTTTTTGTTATGTGGGGTTTTTTTTTGGTTGGTTGAGGTTTTTTTTGTTTGGGTTTTTTTGGGGTTTT
>VXBU01012189.1:765613-778268 GCA_013400315.1 Bombycilla garrulus
TTTGGTTTGGTTTGGTTTGGTTTGGTTTGGTTTGGTTTGGTTCAGATTGGTTTGGTTTGGTTTGGTTTGGTTTGGTTTGGTTTGGTTTGTTTTTTTTCCTGGGGGAATGGGCGCAGGGGAGAGAGGACAACAGGAGATATCCCAATATTTCACCCCTTCTTCCATTTCATTCTCTCCCTACAGATTTCTACCCCACTGAGCTGAAAAAGCAGCTTTAATTTCTTCCTCTTCAAAAAGGAAAGGTCTGATCTTCCAAATTCTTCCACGTGACTCGTCAAACTGGCACCACAATTCTGACTTCTGATGACTTTGCCCACAGACTTTCAGCTCTGGTGTTTCACCAGCTGAAAAAGCCACGTTCCCAGCGAGTCAGCTCCTCAAACTTCAAATTTAACTGCAATGTAGCACTTCCTTCAAGACTTGTTCCTTTTCAGATCCTTCACTTCATCCTTTCCATCAACACCGCCGAGCATTTGCAAAGTGGCAGCGTAGCTCAGATTTCCACAGGAATTTTGTACCCAGCTGAAGCTTTGGCATTTCCAGCGAGGCAGAGTGGGCTGTCAGATAGCACAGTTTCCATGTTGGGATCATTTCTTCCTGTCTGAGGAAAGCTGGTGGGAAGCCGCTTTCCTTGACAAGGAGAAAGCTGCCGAAGCAAAAACGGGACAGCTGGGAAGGCAGAACCAAGCCAAAGTGAGCCAGGCATCCACATCTTCCCTTTCCTGGGAAGAGCCTGCAGATGGAAACTTGTCACCCCCTGAGAGCCATCAGGACGGGGATGATGGCAGCTCGTGGAGTGACAGATTAGTTCAGCCTCTGAGAAAACTCTGGAGCCTCCAACTTCAAATGGATGTAGAGCTGCTGGAGTGAATCCAGAGGAGGCCACAGAGGAGGGATGGAGCCAGGCTGCTCTGGAGCTGGGCTGGGAGAAATGAGGATGTTCGACATGGAGAGGACTCCAGGGAGAGCTCAGAGCCCCTTCCAGTGCCTGAAGGGGCTCCAGGAGAGCTGGAGAGGGACTTGGGACAAGGGATGGAGGGACAGGACACAGGGAATGGCTTTAAATTAACAAAAGGAAGGGTTGGACTAATTATTAGGAAGAAATTGTTGGCTGTGAGGGTGGGGAGGCCCTGGCAAAGGGTGCGCAGAGAAGCTGTGGCTGCCCCTGGATCCCTGGAAGTGTCCAAGGTCAGGTTGGATGGGGTTTGGAGCAACCTGGGATAGTGGAATGTGTGGGCCCATGGCAGTGGGTGGAACTGATCCTTTAAAATCCTTCCCATCCCAGATCATTCCATGTTTCCATGAAGACCAGCTTGGCTGGGTGCTACCACTGCAAATGTGGCTGTGAGGATAATTCCAGTCTTGGGTATTTATCCACCACAGACCTTTTGATAATTCTTGACCTTTTTGGGTTCTGATAGTCGATGTTTGGGCCAGGTGTTTATATAATTAAAAATAGTCAAGTGTCCCCTGAGCCAGTTTGAGTGGCAGAAGTTTGAAATCTCATCGGGTTCCAACAGTTTTTTGGGAAAAGCTGAGCCTCAGCAGAGCTGAAGTAGCTCAGCTGGGAGAGCGTTAGACTGAAGATCTAAAGGTCCCTGGTTCAATCCCGGGCTTCAGCAGAGTTTTCCTGCACTTTTGTGTGCCCAGGCCTGGGCTCTCCGCTACAAGGATCACCTGGACACCCAGGACAGATCCAGCCAAGGGCCGGCAGCACTGGAGGGCACTGGAGCATCTCTGCTGTGGGGAAAGGATGAGGAGCTGGGTCCCGTGGCCTTGAGGAGTGTGGAGTTCCCCTCCTTGGACATTCCCAAGGGGGCTGGAAGTGTCCTGGGCCAGGGGCTGTGGGTGCTGCCTGAGCAGGGCTTTGGAGCAGGGACCTCCAGGAGGTGCCTCTGCACCTCAACCAGTCTGAGCCTGTGAAAGAGGGACAGGGTTTTACAATCCAAGTATTTTAGCAAGAATCGCGACATAAAGGGATTTTTGTTCCTTCCACTGCCTGTTCCCAGTCCTGTGACACGGACTGCCCTGAGAAAAGGTAGAAAGGTTGACCCACAGGTGTATGGCCAAGCAGGAAATCAAAACTGGGTTTTGGGAATTGGAAAAACCATCCATCCATCCATCCATCCATCCATCCATCCATCCATCCATCCATCCATCCATCCATCCATCCATCCATCCAAATGGTTTTTAGCATCAATCCAAATTGACCTCTTAGCAACCCCTCTCCCTAAAATTTGTATTTTCCATGCTGAAGGGTTCCAGTGTGTTTACCTGTTGTTTGTAGGGAAACAGATTTCAACATCAGAGCTGAAGTAGCTCAGCTGGGAGAGCGTTAGACTGAAGATCTAAAGGTCCCTGGTTCAATCCCGGGCTTCAGCAGAGTTTTAGGAGTTGGAATCCATGATGCATCCCTGGAATTGTCCAGGAGATAACCGGACACAGCACTCAGTGCTCTCTCTTAGTACAAGGATGTGATGGGTCCAAAGCTTGGACTTTATCTTGGAAACCTTTTGCAGCCTTAATGGTTCTGTGATTTTATCCTTGTGGGTCCTTCCAGCTCAGGGTACTCCACGATCCTCTGATTAAGTTTTTTACTCTTTCCTGACTGTTTCCTGTTTTTACCCTGACCCTTGTCAAACGATGGTGTTCAATGTGCAGATCCCCACTAAACTGAGTAACTCTGCTTTGTGTTTGCTCCTTTGTCCCTTCCTAATTCCCGTTCCATGGAGCCCTTCAGGCAAACACCAGAGACACGAAATGTCAGTTGTCCAAAAGAGACAAACGAGGAGCAGCAAATCCTTGGACCTTCTCAAGATCAACCCCAATGCTCCTCCAATCTCTTCTTCATAGCAGGACAGGGACTCTTCTTTCCCCTTTTCCTTCTGGTGGTGCTCTAAGCACTGCGGAGACCAGGCTGTCTGATCCTGCAGCATCCCGGAAAATATTTCCCTGGCCAGGATGGGTGTAAAATAACTTGTGTACAAACCAAAAACATCATCACCTGCTTAAGCCTTGAAGAGATACCAGGGGTTCTGCTGGGCAAAGAGCCGCCAGAATACAACACCTCAAATGCAACACCACAAACACACAAATGCAGCAGCTGCTCACCCAGGGTGGACCTTTGCAGAGCTGATGCCCTCAGGCAGGATCATCTGGCTCAGGGATGCACCAGCTGGAAATCAGCCATTACTCCAGATGTCTTTGCCTGGATCTAAATTGGGCAGGAGCCTCCCAGTCCCCAAATTGGATCAGAGCAGGTCAGAACTCCTTGCATGGTCCATGTGTGGGATTAAATTATATCAAATTCTGTGGCCGTCTTGGGCCTCGTTTTGTTATGAGAGCAGAGCTCAGGTGTTATGAACATCCCAGATACTGCCCTCAGGTTTAAGAACAGCTCACACACTGTGGCTGTGCTGAAGGGCTCTGACCTCATTAAACCCCTGGAGAACGGCAGCCCTGAGCCCAAAGGAGAGAGGCAAATCCCACAGCAGAGACACTGACCTGATGGTGACCCCAGTGGCTTAAATGTGACAATCTGTGTCCTCCTGGACAAGGCCCAGACACAGCTCCCTGTGCAGCAGGAGCCGGGAACTATTCCCAGGAAGTGGTTTGGACATAGTAACTCTGGTTTTGAAGAAATGGTGAGAGACTGTGGGAATCCAGGACACAGGAAAATCTCCTGTGCCTGTCCTGAGTGGTCTTATTCCTCAGAGAACACAGTTTTCAACTTTGGCCATGGGAAAAGCTTCCAGGACTTTGTGAGGAGTTGAGTTTTGTTAATATATAAAGTAGATGATATTGTAGTTTATCACAGGGTGAAAACGTAGATTTTGAGGTAGTTGGAACAAGATGGAGGACTTCTGGGTGTTGGCTCAGTTTCTTCCTTCTTCTTCACCTACTCCATTTTCTGCAGTGTTGGTGGCACAGTGATTGGTCAGACAAAGTCACAATGCAGGTGTGACGTGACTGAAGAATAATTGGGAATTGGTAAAAAGAAATAAAAACATACTATGTGTAAGGTACGTTGTAAAACTCAATTGGATAAGGGATCTGTATAAAAACCCTTGGAATCGTCCATTTTGTGTCTTTGTGGCACATGGCACTGAAGGGTGCAGGGCCTGTTGTCATCCAAGGCTCTGAACTGTGATAAAGAAATAATAAACAACTGCAGAGCGAAGGCAGCGAGTCCCGCTTGTCTCATTGCTGGTTCCTGACCCTGGCACAGACTTTTCCCAGGGGATTCCTGCTGAGGGAACCCCTGGAGTGGGAGGTAAATCCCACAAGAGATGTGACTGCTCAGACTGGGGAAGAGAAAGTTTGGAGATTTTAGAGACCCTTCCAGTGCCCAAAGGGGCTCCAGGAGAGCTGGAGAGGGACCTGGGACAAAGGGATGGAGTGACAGAACACAGGGAATGGCTTCCCACTGCCAGAGGGCAGAGATAGATGGGATATTGGGAAGGAATTCTTCCCTGTGAGGGTGGTGGTAAGGCTGGCACGTATTTCCCAGAGAAATTTGTGCCAGAGAATTTGTGGTTGCCCCATCCCCGGAAATGTTTGACCAAGCTGGATGAGCAACTTGAACAACTTGATCTGGTGGAAGGTGTCCCTGCTCACGGTAGGGGATTGGAACTGTGGGATTTTAAGGTCCCTCCCAACCCAAACCATTCCGTGGATCTGTGATTCCGTGACTTCTCTTGGGGCAGAGAGGGGAAGAGGTTTTAGCCCCGCCAGAGGGGTTTGGTCTCAATTAACAGGACCGAGCAGCTCCATTTCCTTTGGCCACTGTAACACCCGGTGCAGGGGGCCTGCTCCCCCTCCTGACCGGGTCTCTGCTCTCAGCCAGCACCAGGGGACACCTTGGAGGTGACAGTGACATCTGGGCTTGTTGGCCTCAGACAGGAGTTCAGCACGCAGAGGTAACTCCAGTGAAATCAGTTTCAAGCCTGACCCACAGCTGTGGGAAGGCAAAGGAAAGGCCCCCACTGTTGTCACCTCTCAGGACTGATGTTCCCACTGCAGGACCCACAGAAATCCCAGAGACCACAATGCAGCTGTTAGAGAAGATGAGAAAAGTGGGTTTTGGGGTTTTTTTTTTTGTCTTTTTTTCCCTCCTTCTCCTGACAGCTCAGTCCCCTCCCGGCTGAAACAGCTTTGACTCAAACCTCGAAGCGCCAGAAGTCGCCAAGTTTCCCTGGCTTTGGCTCAGAGAAGGGTTAAAACCTGCCCGTGCTCCCGGGGAGGCTGCGAGGGAAGGAGCGGGATGAATAACCGCGGTGGGCGGCAGGAGCGCGGGGGCGGCTGCCCTGCCAGCACCTTCTCCAGCCCCCTCGCACTCAGCTCCCTCCTCTCACCCCCGCCCGGGCCCCTCCAGGGCCCCCACACCGATCAATCAGCGCACGCCAGATCCCCAAATCCACCTTTTCCCGGCTCCAACCCGCAGCTCTCCCCCACGAGCAGCTCTGCCGGTGCCCTTCAGCTCTGGTTCTCTGCCTTTTATTCTGGCGACTTCTGCCTCTTTCTCTTAATGCTTTCAGCGCTGGTTTGCTGCCGCTGTCCTTCTCCCCCATCCTCGTGAACTTCCCTCTCCGCCTTCTCTGCCGAGAGCTCGGGCAGGGATCGATCCTCACTCGGGGGTCGATCCTCACTCGGGGGTCGATCCTCACTCAGGGGTCGATCCTCACTCGGGGGTCGATCCTCACTCGGGGGTCGATCCTCACTCACGGATCGNCTCGGGAGTCGATCCTCACTCAGGGGTTGATCCTCGCTCACGGATCGATCCTCACTCGGGGGTCGATCCTCGCTCACGGATCGATCCTCAGACACCCGCCCTGACCTCACGGCACCGGAGCTGCATCTCACTGCTGATGAGAGAAGAAGCCTGAATGGAAAGACCAGAGAGACAAACATATGAGAAACCCTCAGCAGGAGGTTAAAATCTTTTACTCCAGGAAAAAAAAAAAAAGGGGGAAAAAAAAAAAAAAGGAAAAAAAAAAAAAGCGCCAAATAAAACCCAGGAAATTTGGATTTTGCTGTCTGTTTTTGTGATAGTTTGCATTCCCACAGAGTGATTTTGCTTTTGTTTTATTTTTAATTGAATCATAGAATGGTTTGGGTTGGAAGGGTCCATAAATGTCACATAATTCCAGCCCCCTGTCACGGGCAGGGACTCCTTCCACCAGACCAGGTTGCTCAGAGTTACTTTAATATTTGTGTTAATTTCATGTCTGCTTTGTCCCTTGTTCTGCCAATGGCTGGCACGAGGAAAAGGCAATTCCCTTACCTACATCTCAGTTTCTCCCCTCAGAAAACCGGGCAAAGATCCCCAGAATCCCTGGGAAAGCACTCTGGGATCTGCCAGAGGGATCTCGCCGTGGCAGAGGCAGCACACGCAGGCAAGAGAAGACCCTGCCAGCCCTGCAGATTAATTTTCTAAATTACACAGCGGCTACAAGACGAGGGAAAAGAGGGGATTATTATTATTATTTGCATGCCTTGGGAGCGATAATCCTGCGATTACTCCTGCAGGCACAAAGACATTACGGCAGCTCTCGGAGCTGTGCTGGGAGCACGGCTCGTGTGGGGCTGGGAGGGAATTCCCGCTTTTGGGGCACGGAGCCCATCCCTGCCCACATCGGGAGGAGGATCCAGCAGCGGGAGGCAGGAGCTGCCATCCAGACCCTCTGACAGCAGGTTAAACTCAGCTTTGCCCTCTCTCATCCCCTCTGAGCAGCTCAGGTTGGCCCCCAACATTTTGGTGGCTGAAGGCTGAGCCTTCCAGATATTCTGAGTGACTTCAGAAGGGTCCTGAGAATACCAAGGTTTTTACTGCGAAGGAGAAGTTTTACACCAGGGAACCTCAAGAAGAATTCCATGACCCACGAGCGGACCCTGCACCATCCAGAGGGGAGTCCAGCAGCTCCTAAGAGCTCAGCTTTCCCAAAATCTGAGCTTAGAGCTGCAAATCCACCCCTGCCTGCCTTTAGCAGTGGGAGTTGTCTGGACCTCTGGAACAGCACAGGGTCTGAATTCAGCTGTGAAGATGCTGTTGCAGGTGACTTACACAGAGCAAATTGAGATCCTCTGCTCTGGAGCCAGGCTGGGAGAGCTGGGAATGTCCAGCCTGGAGAAGAGAAGGCTCCAGGGAAACCTCAGAGCCCCTTCCAGTGCCTGAAGGGGCTCCAGGAGAGCTGGAGAGGGACTTGGGACAAGGGATGGAGTCACAGGACACAGGGAATGGCTTCAAACTGACAGAAGGCCAGGCTAGATGGGATATTGGGAAGAAATTGTTGGCTGTGAGGGTGGGGAGGCCCTGGCACAGGGTGCCCAGAGAAGCTGTGGATGCCCCTGGATCCCTGGAAGTGTCCAAGGCCAGGTTGGATGGGGCTTGGAGCAACCTGGGACAGTGGAAGGTGTTCCTGCCCATGGCAGGGAGGTGGAACTGGATGATCTTTGAGGTCCCTTCCAACCCAAACCATTCCAGGATTCCACGATTTATTCTATACGGGCATCAGAATGGTTCTTTCACTCAGGTCATCCAACAAAACCCTGGAAAAATTTCAGTTAGGATTTCTGTCACTGGCTAAGCCATGTCTTGAAAGGGATGTGGAGATGTGCCATGCAAAAAAAAAAAAAACAATCCAAAATTAATAAAAAAACCAAACCAAACCAAAACAAAACAAAACAGACAAACATTCATAGCAGCAACTTCCCAGGGCTTGCTCTGAATACCAAACACTAAAACTGGACAATAAAAAAATACATTTTTGGACCCAGCTCAGTTCCCCACAGGTACTAAAATAAAGAGACAGTCAAAATACCTTTAAACGGTCTTGGCTGTACTATGTATGGCTGATTAATTAAATACAATTCAGGTCATTAAAGTGGCTGTTAACTTTTGAAGTTCTGGGTTTCTTTCCTCTTAGGTTTGAACAGCAAAACTTAATTTTATTTGTGTCTGCAGGGTGCAAGTGGGGGAAAAGGAGAGAACGTGAAGCACTGCTCATTCCAAGGAGAAGCAGGCTATTTAAATATGCAAATGCTGCCCAGAAAAACAGAGAGAAATAGGATTGTGGAGTTTCCTGCTGTCGCTTATCAGATATGGAGATTTTTATTCCCCTACCCAGGGTGGGATTCAGGCTGGGACAGGAGTAAAAACTCTTCTGGCAGCTTCTGGGAGCATCCACGAGGCAGCAGCTTGGGGAGAGTTTGAAATTCCATGCAGAAAGGTGGGTGGATTTCAGCTGGGTTCCTAGCAAGTATCTACAGCACTGAAAACATCCTTGGCAAAACTCTGCAAATTCTGGAAAGTATTTGATGGGGAAAAATATGAGGATCCAGTAGAGAAGTGATTTTAATTACTCTACAGCATGTAAGGCTTTAAACTACACTTAGGTCAGCTTTTTAACCGCTGTGATGTGAGCGACATGGGTTGGAAACTTCTCTTTTGCTTTGACAATTTAATTTTGCTTTCTAATCCCTCATTCCAAGGAACTGGGAATAACAAGCAGCAAAAGGGTGAAATTGTGAATTAAAAGACAGCAGGAGGAAATTAAAAAGTGTCTTCCTAATGAGTTATGCCCCTGTACGTGGTCAGAAGACGCTGGGCAGGTGTCCCATCCCGCAGGGATTTGGGCGGAGTTGATTCCACGTTCCCATTTCTTTCACCCTGACACGGGGAAACTCCTCGAGCTGTTTCTCCTCAGAGCCTCTGCCTCCGGTATTTTCATGCCAGCCCGGTTCCGTGGGTGATGCTCTGCTCCAGTTTTCAAGCAGAAGTTCTCACAAATTGACGGAGGAGGCTTTGGCACCTCCACAGGAGGAGCGAGAGAAGGAGAATTTTACAGAGGAGGAGGAGGAGAAGTGAAACGGGCTTTGGAAAACCACAAAATCTGCAGAAATCACAGAAATCAGCAGCAGCTTTTTTTGTTCCCCTTGGGCTGAGCTTGATCAGCTGCTGGTTTTGAAGTCACCCCATTAAAGATCCTGAAGGGTGGCCACGGATTTGCTGGGCTGCTTGAGGGAAGCTGGGTTTGCAGCCCCTTGAAAGCTTCCAAAAGTGGAGTTCAGACTTTCCCTCAGCTCCAGATTTGCCCTGCAAGCTCCCCACTCTTGCAGCCAGTTCTTTAAATAAAAACCGAGAGCAGATGTACATAAAACCACGAGTAGAAGGCTTGAAAATCCACTGAGGGTACTGGGGTTTTTTTTCAGCCCAAGGATTTTTAGCTCTTAAGGTCTCAGATCATCACCTCTAACTTTAAACTTGGAGCTGAAGTTTCTAAGTTGAGCTGGTTTTTGGGTTTGTTTGTTGGGTTTTTTTCAGCCTCTCAGTATAGACAATAGATGTAAAACTCAGTTCCTCTGCAATTTCAGCTCTTCTCTGGGAAAAAAACCTGTTAGCTCAGGGTTTGGAGGGAGGGGGGTCAGATTTCCCTAAAAAACAGAATAACACCTCTCAGCTGCCTGATCGTTTTGGAGTAAAGGTGAGGGACCTGCACAGAACCTCAGCCCAAGTTTATGGATGGCCTGTGGTCATCCATCAAAATGTCCAAGCCTTGGACAGCTCTGGATATTTCACAAAATCACAGAATATTTGGAGTTGGAAGGGACTCACCAGGACCAAATCCAGCCCTTCAGTGAATGGCCTGTTCAGGGATCGTTGTCTCAGGTCTCCTCAGTAATGTCTGGCTTAGAAGGGGAGATACAAAAAATAAAAATAATGTAGAAAATTGAAATAATATAGAAAATCTTTTTCCTGCCAGCCCTGTAAAGGCTCCTGCTTTGGAAACACAGTGACACGAGATGCTGGAGCCTGGAGCTTGATGCAAGGCCCTTCCTAAAGATGATTTTACAGAGGAGCAGAACCTGGAAGGAAGAGAAAATATGCCCAGAAATACGATTTATCAGCTTGTGCCTGTGCTGACGGAGAATCCAAGTGACTGGATGGGGTTCTGAGTGACCTGCCCAAGTGCAAGTTGTTCCTGTCCATGGAATGTTGGAAACAGATGATCTTTAAGGTGTTTTCTAACCCAAACTCTGATTCTGTGATTGTATGAATCAGGGGCCAGGGCGACCTTCGAGAGGCTCAGCTCAGGTGAGGGAAGTGAGTCGTGATTTCCCACACGGGTCAAACAGCTTCTCTTGGAGGAGATGGAACACAAACTATTAAAAAAATAAAATAAAATTAAATAAAATTATAAAATGAAATAAAATAAAATAAAATAAAATAAAATAAAATAAAATAAAATAAAATAAAATAAAATAAAATAAAATAAAATAGAGAAATTAGATAGAAGATGTGAGGAGAAGGAGCCAAAACCCCACAAACACCTGCAAATGTGCCTACAGGCATCTGCAACACAGATCCATCTGTATCAATCCTCCAGCAGCGCTGAGGAATTTGTACCATTCCAGGGCTGGCAGCTGCCAAGATAAATTGTTAAAAGTCGGTCTCACACACTGCAGCAAATTAAACAGTGTTTGAAAATGTGAGAGAGAGACTTCCCGAGGAATATGCAAGAGATTCATTAATCCAAATGAGCCAAACTTTCTGGACTGCATTGATAAAGATGTTCAGACGCATCAAAGACAGTCTTTGAACTCTTTTTTCCCCTCACCTGCCCACCTCTCACGCACCCAGATCAGGCTCAATCCAGAAAGTCCGTCTCAGAAGGCAGTCGTGGCATTTCACAGATCCTGCTCATCCCTCCTCCTCTAGGGACAGCTTTGTTTTCCCTCCCAGGTGAACTTTTCCCTCCTGGCTGCCTCTGGCAGGTGGGCGGGAGGCACAGACAGAGAGCGCAGCAGGGCTCGGGAATGTGTTACGAGTTATTCCCACTCCTGGTTCGAAGGTTCTGCTGTCACTCCCAGGAGACACGAGATTCCCTCCCGTGTCCATCCCTCCCAGGAATTTTACTGCTGGAGGGGACATGAGCAGAACAGTTGGGATAGGCTGAGAAATGAGATACTGATCTTTCTCCTTCTTGGCCACGGCTTTTTAATAAACTGGATGCTTCGAATCATGGAATTATTTAGGTTGGAAAAGACGTCTAGGATCAATGAGTCCAACCATCAGTGCAGCACTGCCAAGGTCACCACTAAACCATGTCCCCAGGTGTGTTATTGTCATGGTTTTTTAAGGATGGGGACCCCACCGCTGTCCTGGGCTGCCCGTGCCAGCACTTCACAACCCTGACAGAGAAATTTTCCCTGACATCCAACCTAATTCTTCCCCTGATGCAACTTGAGGCTGTTATTGTTGGAACCCAGGGGGTTCCTATGATGTCTTTGGCTGACCCAAAACCTGCTCAGGAGGCTTTTCAGCCTTGACAGAGGTGTCAGGGACCCTGGAATGATACTAAAAATGCCTGTGGCTCTGATTCTAATCCATGGAACAGGTTGTCAACTTTGTTTTTCCCATCTCCAGTAACCTCTCCCTTTCCAGATGAACCCCAGAGCCTTTCCTGGTCATTTGAAATGTTCTGCATCAAAGACGACCCAGGATTCTGAATCTCCCATCAATCACCCTCTTTCCATGCGGTTTCCTCGTTATTTACCTCATCCTGCAGTGTTCCAGGACGATCTGTCCTGTCCTTTCTAATCACTCCCTCCTCCCCATTTCCGCCCCACTTTGAGGCGGATCCACCTGAAAGTCCCAGGAGTTTCTCAGGAACAGCCTGCCACGCGCAGCTCCGTGACGCCGGTGCCGGCGTTGTGAGGGCTGTGTTTTCCTGGATAGCATGACTGTTCCTAATTCCTGCAAATAAAAGGAATTAGAGAAACGGAGGACTCGAGAGGTGCATGAGTAATCCAGCATCATCCCTGGGGACACGTGCTGGGATAACACACAAAAACAAGCTGGGAACACACAGTACTTTCACCTGCAGGCTGACTCTTCCCACTCTTCGGGAAGGGAAGTGTGAGTGCTGCAGCGAGGGAAACTGAGGCACGGGGATTGGTAGAGATTCAGCTGGTTTGTTGGAGAGCCTAAGGCAAGGCTCTTCATGATCTGTTCGGGTTGCAGGTGCCTGAATTGTGCATTAAAGCTGAATTTATTTGCATAAGAGGAAGACAGGACTGTGAACCCCATTTTGGGGAAGCCGAGTGAGGAGCAGCTGAGGGCAGTTGGAGCTGGAGGAGAATGAGGGGAGACACCATCACAGTCTAAAACTTCCTCCAGAGAGGAAGAAGAGGGGTGGACACTGACCTCTGCTCTGTGATGGAGCCCGAGGGAATGGCCCCAAGCTGCTTCAGCGCAGGTGGCTCTCATCCTAATCCATGGAACAGGTTGTCAACTTTGTATGAGGAATTTCAAGTCACAAAAACTTAGATAGAAAAATAGTAGTAGTTATAAGTAAAAAGAAAAGAATTTGAGTGTGTGTCCAGGGGGGTTTAAAGCCCTGTACAGGGGGGTTGGAGATCTGTACAGGGGGGTCTGAGGCACAAGATGGAGAATTCTTACACATGCCATGTTATCTTTTGTTCTTCATAACCTCCATCTTCTTGGTGATATTGGCACTTTTGGATTGGTTTGACACAGATCTGGACAGTGTGGTGTGAGGGGCACGGATTGGTAATTAATTATAAACATTTAATACGTAGTTTTTAGTATAAAATATTAGAGCTGACCCGGGGCGGGCACAGTGTGTCTCTGGAC
>VXBU01012189.1:778937-791541 GCA_013400315.1 Bombycilla garrulus
TTCTGTGATTCTGTGGTTCTGTGGTTCAGTGATTCTGTGATTCTGTGGTTCTGTAATTCTGTGATTCTGTGATTCTGTGGTTCTGTGGTTCTGTGATTCTGTAATTCTGTGGTTCTGTGATTCTGTGGTTCTGTGATTCTGTGTGACCCAGAGCAGTTCCATGTCCCAGTGCATTTGAACAATTATCCCCAACTTCCTCACCTCACCACCCTCATCAACACCCAACATCCCAGTGAAGCCTCTCCCATTTCTTGCAGCCAGATGATCAAATGTTGCCTTCACCTGTTCTCTGGGCTGCCCTGGAGCCTGGTTTGGGGCCCTCTGACCGAGGACGAGCACCAAAACCATCGGAAAAACCGAGGACGCCGTCACAGCGCAGCACTCTCTGTATTTGTGGAGCTGGGATCCGTTCCACCCGCCGGCTTCCCCACCTCCCAGGTCTGCAGCTCGGCAAGGGGAAGGAACATTCCATAGAAGGGAAGCGATCTCTGCCAGGCGCCGCAGAAATGGGACACAGATGGTGCCTGCAACGAGAGAGGAAGTTTATTTGGGGGCTCTGCGTGTGACGTCGCGCTGCAGATCCTGCAGCAGATGACAGGCACCGGGAATTCAGAGCGGGTGAGGAGTTCAATTTGTAGGAGTCTCTGTATGCTACTAGAGCTGTTAGTTTGGCCAAAAAAAAAAGGAAAAAAATTAAAAATAAAAAGAGGAAAACTGTACCTTGGTGATATTTTAAGGATAGGGGTTTTTAAATTTGCTTTTATTCACATGTAGGTCTGGTTCTTCTGACAGCCTAATCGTGATCCCAGCTCTTTGCTGGCTGGTTGGTCAGCCGGGATGATTGTGCAGATTGGCCAGGCAGACACTGCTGATGGAAAAACCTGAGGGTGATATTGGCCTGGCTCTGCCCTGCCCTACACACAAAATTTTGTCTTTGTCCTCCACTTACTGAAGAGCCGGAGGAGATTCCTGGAAATCTTCTAGTGCAGCTCTCTGCTCCAGCAGGGCCACCCAGAGCCAGTCACACAGCGCCAGAGCCAGGTGGCGTTTTGAAATTTCTCAGAATGGAAACTCCACAGCCTCTCAGAGCAACCAACACCTCTCATCCTCTCCTCATAAACAAAAAGAGGCCCAATCCTTTCGTGATGTTCAGCTGGGGCTGTTCAGCCTCGAGAGGAGACAACTGAGAGGGGACCTCATCCCTGTGTGTCCCTGTCTGCAGGGAGGGGTCACAGAGGGCCCAGGCTCTGCTCTGGGGGCCCAGCAGTGGCACAGGAGGGACAGGCAGGAACTGATCCCAGGAAATTCCACCTGGACATGAGGAAGAACTTCCTCCCTGTGCAGTGACCAAGCCCTGAACAGGGATGAGAGAGGGTGGGAGTCTCCCTCCCTGGAGATATTCCAGAACCCTCCGGACACAATCCTGTGTCTGTGCTCTGGGATGGCCCTGCTGGAGCAGAGAGGTGGCACCAGATGACCCCACTGTGGTCCCTTCCAGCCTGACCCATCCTGTGATTTTTGTGATCACCCTCCTGGCCCTTGGCTGGATCTGTCCTGGGTGTCCAGGTGATCCTTGTAGCAGAGAGCCCAGGCCTGGGCACACAAAAGTGCAGGAAAACTCTGCTGAAGCCCGGGATTGAACCAGGGACCTTTAGATCTTCAGTCTAACGCTCTCCCAGCTGAGCTACTTCAGCTCTGCTGAGGCCCCAATTTTCCCAAAACCTGTTGGAACACGAGGCTCTTTCCGCCTTTTCAGGCAGCCTTTGGTTGACTCTGTCTTGGGAATCAAAGAATTGTTTCAGGGAACAGGATAGAGGCAGATTGAGATCAAAAGTAATGGCTCAAGACACAAGGAAGTATTCAAGGCCAGGTTGGATGGGGCTTGGAGAAACCTGGGACAGCGCAAAGTGTCCCTGCTCATGCCAGAGATGATCTTTAAAGTCCTTCCCAGCCCGAAACATTCTGTGATAAAACACAGCTAAATCTGGAATTAAACAGCAGCCCTGATCTGAGAACCAGCCAGGAGCAGCAGCACTGAACAGAATTTCCTGACACCTTTTCACAGAGCCCACGGAAGGATCTGGAATTATCCACGGAGCCTGGATAATCTTTTCACATCAATCTGTCTCTCCCCACCCAAGGAATGGGAGCCAGGCATCTTCATGCAGTGATATGGGAGATGTTTGCCCAGCCCACCAACTTATCCTGCAAATAATTCGCTCCCAGGACAATCTCCCATCTCTCACCAGCTCCAAATTCACATCTTCCCAAAATACATATCTGGAACGCACAGTGAGTTTTCCATGTCTGTTAAAAATCTGGTAGTGAAAGGTGTCAGAAATATATTTAATCTGGGTTTGAATGTTCAGCTTGACAGCAGCTGATATTTCCTCACTGAGATTTATTAGATAACAGTTCCTGATATCTCAGGCTCCCAAACTAGGTTATAGAATCTCTTGAAATGTCTAGATATTGGGATCATTCCCCAAGTGGGTTTTCTTTCTCCAAAAACATCTCCAGCACTGGAACCCAATGGTGATCCCACCCACGGTCACTGAGGAACCGGTCAGGGGTGGCTGAGGGTCTCAGCACCTTTGTGCTTGTCAGGTGGAGAATTTTTGGACAGCTGAGCAGTGCTACAGAATTTCTGCTTCTTGACTTATAAATTATAACTCCTCAATGTGACCTAAAACATTCCAGATCCAGCTTTTGAAAGCTCTGTGGTGCCAAAAAAAAAAAAAAATAAATAAAGGTGCACATAACAAATCCAGGGCCAACAGACAACATAAGCCCAAAAACAATTCCCAAAATTCCATTTTGTGTTTGGTAGAGCTGCCAATATGAGAGGAATCTACAGGATTGTCCAGGAATTGGAGCCTTGGGAGGGTGATGAGGCCGCAGCCCTGAGGTGGGAATGAGCCATCCTTGTCTTTCCTGTTGAATGTCTCTCTCATCTCCACCAGGACCTCAGGATCCGTAAGAAGAAGAAAGTTGGGTATTGACCCCTGTAAGTTTTTCTTATTCTCCATGAAAGAGGATGAGGTAAAAAATTTTGCACTGCGTCCTCTGCAAGATCATCCCCAAGCCAAGGCTGTGTGTTCAGAGCAGGGCTGGTAATTTTTATCTGCAGAAGGTTTTAAAGGAGCAATTTCTTGAGCTCAGTGAGTGTGGATCTTACAAGAACATCTTGGATCAGGTTTTAGGAACAGAACACTCTTCTTGGTATATTTTTCCACACTTGGATGCTGAAGGAAAGTGAGAATTGCACAGGCAGATGATTTCTTAGCTGATTATTCTGGAGTCTATCCTAAGTGTTTACTCACATGTAAAGCTTTGCTTTGAAGGGTTTTTAATGTCTGGAGTGTGGACTTGCTCCAGGCTTAATTTTTCTTCAAAGAATCTGTCTTTGAAAGCAAATCAAAGCAGACCAATGCCTATTTTGAAACATCAGAGCCTCTAACTCTGTGAAATAGTCCTGGTTTGTTCTTCCCTGAAGAGCTGTCAGCTGTTTGGCATTACCAGCAGTCACAATTTCCAAATTCCTGGAAGGCCAGGGGAGGAAAGACAGGGAGCAAAGACCACAAGAGAAGATCTTGGCATGACATTTTTTCTGTAAAGCGCAGCAATCTTGAAAAAGTTCCGGAGGTGGGATTAATCTCACCTACTTCTCAAATCTTTACAACTGACCCAATCACAGAATTTTGTTGTTGTTGTTGTTGTTGGAAAGGATCTTCCGGATCATTTAATTCCTGCCAAGAGCAGCCAGGTTTTTTCTCTCTATGGGGTTTTCCAGAGTCTGTATTCAGCCCAGTGCAAAAATAGGCTGGGTCCTATCAAAAGTTTTTCTCCAAATCAATTACAACAAATAACCCACAGCGCTTTTAGGTCTTCACAAACCTGATTCATTTTCAGCTGTTTCTGAATTTTTGGGAGGGAGATCAGTGCAGCTGTACTCAGATCTGTCCGGCTGGATGGAGCCAGAGCAGATGAAACCCTTCCCAAGGCCAGTGGTGCCACCTAATGGGAAAATTCCCAGGGAATCCAGGTCTCGGAAGTTCAGTCCTTAACTGGAGTGTTGCTAGGTGACGTAGGAATGGAAATGAGGAGCTCTGACGTCAGTCCCTCTTTTTCTGCTGCTTTGCGACCGCTCCTCCGTCAATCCTTTCCCTTTTCCCGGGCATCCGAGCCACAAACAGGAGACCGCCCCGGGAAATTTGTTCTATTTCCTGCTTAAATCCAATCTCAGCAATCCCTGGAGCTCCTGAAGCGTTTTTGTCCTTCTTGACGCTCAGGCTTTCCGGAGAGGAAATGATCCCAGATTTTGGGATTGTGGGGAGCCAAGCAGAAAACAAGATGAGGGGCTGTGGGAGAGGCCAGGACTTTTCTTAGTTGCAGATTTTTCAAATGAGGGGCGAGACAAGTTCTCTGCGTTGCAACACCCACGCTCGGATCCATCTGGAACCACACTGTGGCTCTGCAAAAGAAGGGATAATGTCTCAAATATCTGAAATATCTCAAAAGTTCCCACCTGGCAGCCCCCCACAGCCACTCCAAATCATGGATAACCATGGGAGTGGGCAGGAATGAGCTGCAAGCCTGTCCTGCTCTCCAGGGATTATTGTATTCCCTGACCATGTTGTTCCCAGAACTTGCACCTCTTTTTCCATGCTGGTACCCTGCTGCCTTTATTTCTCAGAAATGTGTTACAGGGGGTAGAGCTCTTAGGTCTCATCTCAGCTCTCCTGAATCATGAGTTTTAATCTGTCTCAGCCAGGTTTTCTCTTTTTCCTTTTCTCTGAAGTTCAAAAGTTATTTCCAAGATTGTTTCAATTTATTTTTTTTCTGCGATAAAGATGTTTGCAAGGGCTCATAAGAAGAAAATTCTGTAATGTGATGTCAAAGCATTGTTTCTGCTGTTCTGGGGAGAGCGCAGCAGTGAAGGGAGGGGAGGATCCAGTCCCCCTTTCAGTGCCTCACTGACACAAAATGTGACCACTACAGGCAAGAAGTGAGCTCACAGAGCCCCTGTGCAATCCCGTGGCTGGAGAAGGATTAACATTTAGGGCAAACGGGAGAAACCTTTAATACGGCAGACTCAAATCATTAATTCTAGCAAGGAGCTGAGCTCTGCTGGTGATGATGATTCTGCTCGGAGCCTGGAATGCTGCCTGGCAGAGGGGGTCAGGCACTCAAAGGATCATAAAATCCTGGAACGGTTTGGGTTGGAAGGGGCCTCAAAGGTCATTGAGTTCCAACACCCTACCATGAGCAGGGACACCTTCCACTGTCCCAGGGTGCTCCCAGCTCTGTCCAGCCTGGCCTTGGACATTCCAGAGATCCAGAGGCAGCCACAGCTCCTCTGGGAAACCTGTGCCAGGGCCTCACCGCCCTCCCAGCAAAGAATTCCTTCCCAATATCTCATCTAACCCTGCCCTCTGGCAGTTTAAATCCATTTCCTCATGTCCTGACACTCCAGGCCCTTTTCCAAAGTCCCTCTCCAGCTCTTCTGGAGCCCCTTCAGGCACTGGAAGAGGCTCTGGGGTCTCCCTGGAGCCTTCCCCAGGCTGGACAAACCCAGCACTCTCAGCCTTTCCCCATAGGAGAGGAGCTCTGTCACTCTAATGATCTTTGTGGTTTCCTCTGGACTCACTCCAGGCTAAACAGCCCCCACATCAGCGCCTCAACATTCCCACCAATTTACAGGGCAGTCCATGGCACAGGACTGGGAACAGGCAGTGGAAGGAACAAAAATCCCTTTATGTCACGATTCTTGCTAAAATACTTGGATTGTAAAACCCTGTCCCTCTTTCACAGGCTCAGACTGGTTGAGGTGCAAAGGCAACTCCTGGAGGTCCCTGCTCCAAAGCCCTGCTCAGGCAGCACCCACAGCCCCTGGCCCAGGACACTTCCAGCCCCCTTGGGAATGTCCAAGGAGGGGAACTCCACACTCCTCAAGGCCACGGGACCCAGCTCCTCATCCTTTCCCCACAGCAGAGATGCTCCAGTGCCCTCCAGTGCTGCTGGGCCTTGGCTGGATCTGTCCTGGGTGTCCAGGTGATCCTTGTAGCGGAGAGCCCAGGCCTGGGCACACAAAAGTGCAGGAAAACTCTGCTGAAGCCCGGGATTGAACCAGGGACCTTTAGATCTTCAGTCTAACGCTCTCCCAGCTGAGCTACTTCAGCTCTGCTGAGGCTCAGCTTTTCCCAAAAACCTGTTGGAACCCAATGAGATTTCAAACTTTCAGCATTCAAACCAGTTTGCCCAAGATTCCTCCAAGAAGAACCATGGCGCGGTTTGGGTTGGAAGGGATCTTTAAGATCACTTCATTTCACTGCCCGCCAGGGCAGGGACACCTCCCACTGTCCCAGGTTGCTCCAAGCCCTGTCCAACCCTTGGATAATTCCAGGGACGGGGCAGCCAAAGCTCCTCTGGGCAGCCCATTCCAGTGTTGGAGTGGTGTGGCTGAGAGAGAACAAACCTCAGGAAAACCCGGGAGCAGCCTCTCCCCACAAATAAGAGGTTTCCCTGGGAAGCCGACAAGGAAAACAGACTTGAAAACTTTTCAGTTCTCTTGGACTATTATGTCATACATTGCAGAAAAATGTGCAGTTGCTTAACTGCACCTAAATCACTCTAAACTACATAAATTGCCTCCAATGATCCCTCTTCTTTCCAAATGCTGGCGCTTTTTTGTTCCAGAGCACTGCAATCCTGCTATCTTCTATATAATTATGTAACATATGTAGTTTATCATTGCCTTTCCAATAAATAAGACTTGTGCTCCCCTGTATACATCCAGTAATAGTTCATTTTCCCTGTCTTCAACTGTTTTAAGAAGAAAGGCATTTAGAAATGATTGGGGGGTAAAGTTGTGCTTAAATTTAAAGGGTTTGGGATAAAAAAAAAAAAAAGGCGAAATTTGCCCATCTAAATGTTCTAAATGTTATTGTTTAACAACTTGACTTTTAATCAAAGTTCCCAAAATGGCAAAGAATGAGAAATTGTTTGGTTGTGCTGCTGCTTGGGAATCCAGCTCCATTTCCCGAGCGTTCCCATGTGCCAGGGATTTCAGAGGGAACATGGAGATGTTCCTCATTCAAAGCACTCCAAAATCTGTGCCTAGAGTGAGAAAAAATCTGGGAATACAGGCAATGGACACCTCCCAGAGGTGACACGCCCTGGTTTCCCTCAGCTCAGAAGGAAAGCAGAGGAACCACAAAGTTTCCCTGAGTTTGTACCAGGATCCTGCAAGGCTCCAGAACATGTGGAGGTGGAGGGAGAAGCTGGAGCATCTTTAGCTCCTTTCAGAGAAACCTCCTGCAGCTGAAAGTCATCAGTTCACTCATGGGCTTCATTCCAGGGCAAGACAAACCTTGGAAACAAACGCGGAATGGTTTGGGTTGGAAAAGACCTCAAAGATCATCTCATTCCCACCCCCTGCCACTGACAGGGACACTTTCCACTCTCCCAGGCTGCTCCAAGCTCTGCCCAACCTGGCCTTGGACACTTCCAGGGATCCAGGGGCAGCCACAGCTTTTCTGGACAGTCTGTGCCTCACCACCCTCACAGGGAGGAATTTCTTCCTAACATCCAATCCAAACCTACTCTCAGTTTGAAGCTTTGTCCTGTCCCTCCATGCTGGAGTAAATAATCTCTCTCCGTGTTCCTTGTCAGCTTCTTCAGGTACTGGAAGGCCACAATTCGGTCGCCCCAAGTCTTCTTTTTTTCCAGGCCAAACAATCTAAATTTTCCCAACCTCTCCTCACAGCAGAGCTGCTCCTTCCCTCCAATCATCCTGGTGCCTCCTCTGGACTCATTCCAACAGCTCCACATCCCTCCTGTGCAGGGGACCCCAGAGCACTCGAGAATCCCTCCTCCCATCAGGTGTGGCTGCTTCAAGAGGGGATCCAAAGCTTTATGCAGTTTTAAGTCTGGGTTAATAATTCAGCTTCATTCTTTGTCCGTAAAAAACAGGTAATCTAAGGAGAAAAACCCGGCTGTGAGAGACGGGAAAGGATTGTGGCACATGGCGGTGAAATGTGTGGAGGATGGGAGGTTCTGCATTTCCGTGGATATCACAGCTCCAATCCAATCCTGATGTGCAGCTGTGTCTCAGCACTGGGAATTGCTTTTCCAACCTCAGGAAAACCCTCCAGGTACTCACCCGTTCACATATGGGGTGTGTGCTGCAACTTCCCGTGGTTTCTCCTGCAAAATCCCACTACCGCTCATGGCTAAGCCCCAGCTGTGAATTTGGCAGCTCCTGCCACGCACAATGAGCTTTCCTGGGCACACAGACATTCCCTGCCAAGATCTGAGGCTGCGAGTGCCAGCTGGAGGTGCTCCACAGGACTGGTCGGGAAAGGGGAATCACGAGCCTCCAAATCTGTCTGGAAGCCAGGTGGGCAACACCAGGCTGCTGGGAGGTCTCCATTTAGGATCCAGGTCTGAAAATCCCTCCTGGCTAAGCCAACCTAAAAGTTTGCTGCTGGAGACGTGTGAGATATAAATTGGACCTTGCTCTTGGAGTTAAACAAGATGTGAGGTTCAAGTCCTCAGCCTGACTGAGAACTTTCAGAAGCTGCTCACCAGGTATCCCGCAGACCTTCCACAAAAGGGATACAGGAAATATTTTAGGGATATCCTAAGAGAGGATACAGGAAAGCTGGGAAGGGGCTTTTTGCAGCGGCAAACAGTGACAGGACAAGGGGGGAAATAGCTTTAAGAGAGAAAGTAGATTTAGATTAGATATTAGGAGAAAATTCTTTCTTTGTGTGGGTGGTGAGGCCCTGGCACAGGCTGCTGCTGTGGCTGCCCCATCCCTGGAAGTGTCCAAGGTTGGACAGCATTTGGAATAACCTGGGACAGTGGAAGGAGTCCTTGCCCATGGCAGGAGAGTCAAAACAGGTTGGTCTTTAAGGTCCTTTCCAAGCAAAACCATTTTACACCATTCCCAGAGAGCACAGAACAGGATCAAACGCTGCAAACAGCACAAGCCTGGCGGAGCAAAACCCCTGAGTGCATCCACCTCCATTTTGACATCTGAAATACGGGAATAATTGGACTTTTCTTTGACTCAGGTGTTAGAAGGGCATTGCTTTAAAGCCAGAAACATCCACAAGCCATAAACAAGGTAATGGCATCAATAACCCAGCCCCAAGCCGTGCAATTGATTCTCCACGGATAATGCATCCAGCGGGAAATGGACCCGAGTGACACCAAGCTTGATGGGAAGATTGACAGCTCTGAGGCACAGAAATATTGACCCAAAGGGACTTTTGGTAGCTTATCTGGGGTCTGTGTGGCAGGAATGGCATTGGTGTCCAGGATCAAACATCCAGCCAGGATCTGGAGGCAAGGAAGGCTCGTTTTTCCCTTTCCCCACGTATTTCTCAAGTTAACAGGTGCCAATAAACCCTCTGGACAGCCTGTAAAATAATAGTGATATCCCCTCCCTGCCCAAAATAAGATTTTCCTTCCCCCTCTCCCCTTCTCCATTTTCCAGCTTCTCCTGCCGGCACCAAACTTTCACCCTTCATGGGGAGAGGAGGAAAAAAAAACGTTCCAGCCACAAAATGCTGCACTCTGGCTTTCAAACCCGTTGTCCCCCAGGTGGGAAATGCCAGCCAGCAGAGCCGGTAAACAGAAAATAGCAGAGCAACTCCCACTCTCCGAAGCTGCTGCCTCTGCCTCCAAAGGCGGCACAGCGATGAGTCAGAGCTAAAATTCTCTCTCCTGTCTCCCCGTGGGGCCGGGGCTCTCTGCCCGGCCCACCTGCCTTCCCCCGCCGAGGAGGTGGCTGATGCAGCCCCCCGGGCGCTGCCTGTGAGTCAGGAGGCCCCACGGATCACAAATATCCCCCGGGAGGGAGGTAAAGCCACCTGCGAGCACCTGCTCATCTGACATTTCAAGGGCTGTTTTATCCCAGCGTGGTTTTCGAGGGGTGAAACTGGGGGAGAAGCCTCCGTCGGACTCCTCGCAGCTCTGGGAAGTCTGTGGTGGTGAATCTTTTTGGGGAGGGATGAAAATCGGAGGCACCTGAGGTTTTTCGGGAGGGTGGTCAGACCTGCCACACCGACAGGTTTGCCCGGTGAAAAAACTCCTTCCAAGTCAATGAACAACCCTAGAGCTGCGGTGAGGTGTGGATTCCAGGGTTTTAGCCACAGACCCGCGTCCCTGAGGATCATTATGCAAATGGGCATAATTAAATTCTGTGAACAATCTTTGTGCATCACAATTGCTCCCTGGATTGTTTTAATGCCTTCTTTAATCCCTCTGGCTCTGACTGAGAGCTGCCCCCATCGAAAAGGGTGGGGTTTGTATTTCTTGGGGTTTCAAAGCATCATCCCTTCCCTAAAAAATGAAAACCAGTTTTACTCAGGGTACCCACATAAAGGAAGACAAGTTTAAATACAAGGTTATAAAGCAAAGGGCTTCTTTTTTTATTTAATATAGAGGAAATTTAGGGGGAAAAAATGTTTGACCCTCAGTGCATTTTTAAATTATTTCGGCACCAAACCCTGTATTTCTGTTAGTAAAGGATTTTAATGTAATCAGATAATCAGGGAATGGCTCAGTTTGTCCTGAAAGGTCATCCAATTCCAAATCCTCTGCCACGGGCAGAGACACATTCCACTGTCCCAGGCTGCTCCAAGCTCCATCCAGCCCGACCTGGAACACTGCCAAGAATGGGGCAGCCACAGCTTCTCTGGGAATTCCACACCAGGGCCTCACCACCCTCACAGGGAGGAATTTCTTCCTAATACCTGATCTACCCTCCTTTAGCGTTTCTTTTGCCCCAAATTAAGGGTGAAGTTCAGCGATAATCCAAATAAAGCTTCTCCTGATGGTTAACAAATAGAGGGAAGATAAACCACTGCTAAAAACTCCCAACAGCTGATAAACTGTGCATTTATAAGGCTTTAGATTTATTCCAAATATATAACTATGATCAGCAAGCAACAGCCAGAGGGCAAAGGAGAAAAAAATAGAAAAGAAGATGTTGTTGGAAAGTTCTGAAGACAGGCAAACTCTGTGTTTACTGAGTCTTCCCCCATCTGCTGCATTTCAGTCTGTTCTCACAGTCTTGAGTAACAGACCCCAACTAATTGCACAGTTTTGCCTGCAAATCCCCAGCCTGGTTATTTTTAACCAACCTTTTCTTCTTTTTCCAGAACCTCTCCGGGATGTAGAAATCCTAAGGCAAGCAGAAGTGGGTGGCAGGGGGTTGTTGTGTCCATTGGGACAGGAACAGGGAATGTGGACAGCAGCAGCCGGTGTCTCCCATGGGTGGAGAAGCCTAAGAGTGAAACCTGAACCATTTTTTTGGGGTTCCAGGCCACACTCTCACCAAGGCGGTGTTTTTGGAGCTCTGGGTGTGACCCACCACACGCAGGGAGGATGTTGTGGATTCTGGGATATTGTCCTTTCCTTCTGGGTCACGTGAGACTCCACTCCCTCACTTCACTTGGTTCCCACAACACAAAAATAACAACAAAAGGCTCAGAATTGTTTGGATTCTTTTTTTTTTAATTATTATTATTTTTTGAAGGGACCTGAAAGATCCTCTCATTCCAACCCCCTGCCAAAGGCAGGGACACCTTCCACTAAACCAGCTTGCTCCAAACCTTATCCAGCCTGGCCCTTGAGCACTTCCAGGGATGTGGAATCCAATCTCCTGATGATTAAACCTCTGAGAAGGGGCCTGGGATTTCATTTTTACCCCTTAAGATGGAAGGGTACAGGCTGGTAACTGGTAACACATGGGGATTTAAAAAAAACCCCAAACTTCTGTTAATTAAATGGCTGACTTTGAGAAATGCCAGCCAAGTATTGTATGTAGAGAGAGCTATAGATACCCAGGCTTAGAGGCAGATAAAAATTCCCAAAATAAAATTATTCTTTCCACGAAATAGCACAAATATCTGTAAAAGCGCAGCCAGCCTTGCCAATAAACGATATTTCCCCAGCAGCAGTAGGAGTCTCTGTTGCTGGCAGGATTCTGTCATGCAGGACACGCCAGGATGTCTCCTTATCTCAACTGACAGCGTGAAAACTAATTGGGATAAAACCCCCACGCAGCTGCCGGGCTTCCCCCAGCAGGAGACACAGCCCACACGTGGGGTGGGTGGCTGTTTGCAATGTAGGTCACGGCAAAAATCTTTGTTTTGGGAGGGCCACCTTCCTGCTGGGTGAGTGACAAGCGTCTCCCTCTGCAGCCCCAGCAAGTCTGGCAGACACCGGGGCTGCCAGGGCTGCCTGATGAAACCCAGGATTTTAGGACAAGAAAGAAGAGTTGAGTCTGTGAAACTCAAGCTGGGTGAGAATTTAGAGCAAGGTGAGCAGTTCACAAATAAAAAGGTGTTTGGTTTTTTTTCAGCCCGTTCTGGGGCAAGAACATTGCAGGGTCAGGATGTGGAGGAGTCACCACCCCTGGGGATGTGGTGGATGTGGCACTTAGTGCCACGTGCTGGGTGACAGGTGGGTAGGATGCCTTTGGCCGACCCAAAACCTGCTCAGGAGGCTTTTCAGCCTTGCCAGAGGTGTCAGGGACCCTGGAATGATACTGAAAATGCCTGTGGCTCTGATTCTAATCCATGGAACA